>DWLR01004268.1:0-12343 GCA_018246295.1 Papilio alexanor hazarajatica | reverse complement strand
AATCACTGCCAAAATGTCACCTAAAATCTTAGGACGCCCTTAAAAGATATGGACTCGATATTTGACCTTTTAGAGTTCAGGTACGGTACAGATGTAGCATTATTATACCTACTATCATTTTTATGATATATTCATCATTTACATCATTACATCATTTAGATTTAATAACTAATCAAGTTTTACTTAAATCGCCACATACTTTTAGTGAGACGGGGTTTTTTTTCAATACGTGACAGGCTTCTTAAAAGGTTAAAATTATCCAAGGATACTTTATTATTTTTGAGGAGTAAAAAAGAACACATTTTGAAAATCCTGATAGCAGGTGTGAAGATTAATTTTTTATTTACCAAATCCTACTTTTTATTATTTTGTGCTATCTAGCGTCCTAACGAAGCGATTTTGTAAAAGTTTTAAAAGTGAATTTTATTACCCGCTTTGTATTAAACACGCATCCCGTACAACTGAAGCGTCCAGCCTAAGTAAACCATGATCAGCCCATTTGACAATATAGATTGAAGGTCAAGTTATATTGGCAATCGCAAAATGTCTATTTTTAACTTTGAACCATCGTCATTTTATAGAATATCATATAAAGTAAACTGAAGTTTCATCCCAATCAACTAAATAGTCGTTTTATAGCATTTTTTCTGAAGAAATGTTTAACGTAGCACTTTAAATTGATATAACTTTTTTATTTATACACCGATTTAGATTAAATAAACTTAAATTTCTACATATTGGTGAAAACCGCACCCACATCGGTTAAGCCGTTTCTGAGATTAGCGCGAACAATGTAACAGACAGACAGACGTACAGATAAAAAAAATTTAAAAATCGTTGTTTTGAGTTTTATAGCATTGGTACATATAAATACCCCTGTACTAGTTTTGCTAATTTATTTTCCATGGACAGACACCGATCAGTTACGATTTTATTATATGTATAGATGAGTCGTATCAAAATTGAATTGTTAGGGCTAATTTTAAACATGTTATCTCTTTTAATTATATCAATTACCAACGTTTTTGTCACTTTAAAGCAATATGTATGTGTATGTAGCTATAGCTAGTAATTGGTACAATAATTGCTCAATGTGTTAGACATTAAAAATGTTCTTAAAGTTGATACATTTGTAATAATGAAACTCAAAAACGTAATTTGGTTTAATGTTAGTGACATTGTAATCGATTTTATTTTTCTTTTAATTTCAGGTGACGAGCCTCAACATGTCCAACAACGAGATTTCAAAATTTCCCGAAAATTTAAACAAACTCCACAATCTTGTACATATCGATCTTAGCAACAATCTAATTAGTTCGATTCCAGAAGACGCCCTTAACAATATGACGTCGCTTGAACTATTAAACCTATCGCAAAACGATTTCAATTCATGGCTCAGTCTAAGTCCTAATGATGTACTACAGCCAGCAACAAATCTGAAGATCCTTGACCTATCACATAACAAGTTTTATACAATGGAAAATTTGGCAAATCAGGAACTATTAATAAGCCCTTCATTGGAAACATTGATTTTAGATAACTGCAAAATAACCTCTATTCATGGTAGATCACCTTTAAGTGGCTTGATAAACATTAGAGTGTTTAAAATTAATTTCAATCCATTGTCGAGAATTCAAGGTCTAGTATCCCCTACCCTTAAGAGTTTTTATGCGAGTAACTGTCTATTGAATTCCATCAACCATAACGAACTAGCATATCTGCCATCATTAGTGTATTTAAAACTGTCAAATAATAACGGTTTAGTTTTATACAGTTCATCGAATTCTGTAATGTCCAATTCATTAAGATACATAGATGTTTCATATTGTAATATAATGCAAATCAGTCTTGCAGGATTCCCAAATCTTAGAAAGGCATTATTAAGTCATAATGTTGTAAGATTTCTAGAGAGTTATAATTTTATGAATAACTCTAAATTAGAATACTTAGATTTATCATATAATAATATTGGCTCTCTAAAAAGCGATACGTTTCGTGGACTAAGTATGTTGAAATATTTAGATTTGTCGTGGAACGAAATCGCGAATATACCGGAAGATAGTCTGCTAGAGATGCCGTCGCTGACACAACTTAAGCTGCGCAGGAATTATTTGACTAGAGTCGGACATTTAAGATCAACATCAGTCTTAATCCTAGATATGAGCTATTGTGAAATAAACACTATAGGTAAAGATTCCTTAGAAGGTTGGCAATCACTTGTTGATTTAGATTTGTCACACAACCTTCTATCATATATCCCAGATAGCATTTCTTCAAACACTCTAAAGTATTTAAATTTGAATTTTAATCGAATAAGTGCTGTAAATAATGCAACTTTCTATATGTTACCTCGATTAACTGGATTGGGGGTAATTGGAAATCGCTTTACGACAGTTTGGAGTAAATCATATTTTGATTCTAACCCTTACCTTGAGAGACTGGATCTGATGGATAATATGTGGCGTTGCGATTGTGCGGACGGTAACATGTTTGACTTTTATGAATTTGTTACGTTGGAGCCAAATAAAAAAGAGGAATCATACAATCTTATTTGCAACAGTCCCGTTAATTTAGTTGGTCAAACGTGGCTTGAGGCGTGTTATTTTTCTTGGAATCCTTCTGAAAAAAAGGCAAACGCTGATGCTTTAATATGGTTTATAGTCGTAATGATAGTAGGCTTAGCTTTATGTTTAACTTTGATTAACGTAATAAGAAAATCAATGAATCGCCGATTAGCTAGCCTGCAAGAGGAAAGAATGAGGCAAGTAGAGGAAGCCAGAGACAGACTGCGTCAGATACGAATGCGCGCCGAACAGGAGGCATTGTGCAACGCTCCTGACCCTAGGGATTTGGTCGCGCCACCGTCGTATGACGAGGCTCTTTCGATGCCCAAGCTTACAGTTTCATGCCAGTCATTATGCGATGAGAGAACAGGCAAGAAGAAAAGAAGGAAAGGCAGGCGTAAAACGAAATCGAGTGGAGATCTGTTGGAAGAAACTGAAAGAAATGGTGATATGTCTGTAGGAGACGACTTAGAGTTGAACGAAGCGCCAGAAACCAACCGTCGACGACGTCGCCGACGACCAAGGAACTTCGGCAGTCATGAGATAGCGGAGTTGGAGCAGTCTCCGGGAGTGCGCCGCCGACGCATGTCTGAATATGGTATGAGCGGTAGCGAGAGTGTTACGGTTGTAGTGGAGCCGGTATTAGAACGCCCGCTCCGGCCTAGAATTAGAAGATATTCAATAGATGATGATGAACCTAGGGAAAGTGATTTTTAATATTGCTCTTTTATGATTGTTTATGATGGGATTTTAAAACTGCAATTTTAGTGAAACTTTAGATCAACTATATTAAAAGTTATATTGTCAATTGTAGTTTAAATGTTAAATGCTGGTCACAAAACCAGTGATTATTGTTTGATATTTATTATTTTTTAAACATTATGTAAAATTTATGTACATTGTCATATATTTTATGATTGTAAAAATAATTTAAAAAAGTTTACTATTTATGTGAATAGCGTTGATATATATATTTAGTTGGACCGGATTAATTGAGCTTTTATTAATTATTATTAACAACAAGAAATAGATTGGTAAAAATAAAATACAATTTTAAACTATTTAATTGTTATTTCCTGTCATATTAATGAAAATAGCCCTCTCGTAGGTAGGGTTTTATCCTGGAAGTAAATTCCAAAAAAAAAATCATGGGGAATGTCCTTATAGTACCATATAGGAAATGATTTTACATATTTCTAATCTCTTACAATCTTTTCCAACAGAAGATTAAATAAAAAAAAACATTTACTTAGCCGATACGTAAAATGTTAAAAAATGAAATAGGCTGCACTTGGAGCATATTATTGCTATAATTAACCTACACAAACCAAGTCATAAGCTAGTCATTCTATAACATTAATTCAGATTCTTAAAATATGCCTACATTCCTTAAAACATTCTTAATGACTTTCAATTTATCACGACCACTGCAACTGCTTTTTAATTATGTTTAGTACCTATGTCTTGTATCTTTAATTCTCCTTATTCTCCAAGCATTTCCATCCCTTGCAATGATACGATCATGTTTATTAGCATCATCTGTGTAGCTGAAGGGCGATACTGACAAGCAAGAGTATGCAATTGCGTGATAATAAGGAGCTCGTGGAAATATAATTAAAGAAATTACTGAGCTACGAAATTTTAATATTAATTGTATACTTTGTGTCCATGACGATGCAGACAAGTCTTCGCAAAAAATTAAAATTCATTGCTGGAACGCTTTTCTGGTTAGGAATTACTCCATCTAGTGTCAGGAAAAGGAAACCTTTCCCTCCTTTTAACAGTGGTAGAGTCCGCAACAATAACATCTGTTGCACGAATGGCCCGCTCGACCGGTGAAATACTACGACCTCACAGAAGACAGGCGTGAAGTAGAAGTTTTCTGCGTGTCGTCTGAGGAGTGAGGTGCCGGAGGCCTTATTTTAGTCCTCTTAACTTTTCTAATAAGGAAAGGATGGGAAGGGAAGGAGGATTTGAAGGGGAAGAGGATGAATCGGAGAAGGTAATGTTCATTTTTCTGTCCATCCCCTTCTCTGTCTATTAAAGGTAGGCAACGCATCTGCAACTCGCAAATGCTTGTTGCGGATGTCTATGGGTAGCGGTCATTTAGGTGACCGCTTGCTCGTTTGCCACCTTCTTGTATAAAAAAAACCTATTTAAGAATTGTATACTTTATGTAGCTGACGATGCAGACAACTCTTCGCAAGACATTAAAATTCACTGCTGTAACGCTTTTCTGGTTAGGAATTACTCCACCTAGTGGCAGGAAAAGGAAACATATTTAAGAGATATTAACATATAGTTAGGCTATTATACCTGTATATAGCTTGTTTACCTATATATTTTTATATCATAACTATTCTATAGAGTCGTATGACTATAGTATAGACAAACGAAATGTAAATTAATAACATTTTTATCTTCTTTTAAAATATGATTTTATTAAATTATAATTCTCATCCGTACGTATGCCGGTAAATAACTGACGTCACAAAGATAATAAAAACAAATACGAAAAACTCACATAAATTAAAAAGTTGTAATATCTTCAACATCAAGTGTATGTAATGCGTAAGTTCTAGAACGGTTCATTTTATTACGTGCTTTTAGCCGATCGTTTATTGATACTTAAACTAATTGCGATAAAATAATAATTTTATAATTCGTTTAATTACTTTATTTTCAGCATCTTTAACTGCATAAATAACCGTCCGTAAAATTGTTAAGAAAATCGAATTTACTTCACATGCTCACAGTTTGAGACTAACTAAACTATAGATAATCATTTAATTTTTAACAAAAAAAAACGCGACTTCGATTTATATCATTTTTATTAAACCTAGACAGGGAATGTCTTAAATCAACCAATATGTTTATTTTCGACATATCTTCAGAACCCAAGTTTCAATGGCACTCAAAATTAAATGGGACCCAATTGCAAATGTCCCCATTCCATCAAAAAAGAATACATAATATATAATCGTTTCATAAAGAACGAAGTTCCAAGATAACATATAAAAATAAAACCGAATTGAGAACCTCCTTGTTTCAAGTCAATTAAAAAAAGGGATAGCATCTGTAAAGTATCGGTGCTTATTTACTTTAGTAAACTATTAAAGATAGCGTATTTGAAAAGCAAGATAGAAAGTTTTAAACTTACTGTTAAACTTTATAGTGCGTAATTTTCAATATTAAACGATGATAACTGTCGCTATCAAAGAGAACACTGGTACAATTGTATCTAATTGTATAACCAGTCTCAATGGTCAATCTCATGAAGTGTCAATTAATAAAATAACGCGTTGGCATTTGTTTTATTGCAAATTGTTACTTTTAAGTTATTACTTTCACAACACAATAATTGTATATATTATGTTATTTTAATTGATATTTATTTTTAAAATACAAGTCGGGAAGAACTTTTGGTACATACAAATAAATTAAAATTCTTATAAATAATTTGGGAAATAAAATGACGAAATGAAGATTTTTACAATAAATTCTTTATTTTTTATTACTTTGTTCCTCATTATTATAAATAGCAGCTGGTATGATTAAATTAGTGAAGTTCAATCTGCAACACTACGGGCAACATTACAGTGACACGAAATAAGAAATGTCGGTAGCGTTTAATGCAAAAAATTAACATCAAATTATAAAATCTTATAAAATTTACAATATGCGTACGACATCATTTGAATCAATTACATACATATTGAAATAATAGCGCGGTTTAACTTACAATAAATGGTATCACAATCTTAAAAACTAATTCAATAAAATTATTCATAAGGAACTTAGGTTAGAACTTGAAACAATGAATCTCTTAAAAGGAAATATTAAAATAAATCAGAAGCTAACAACGGACAAAACTGTTTGATTATTATCGTGTATTGTGAACGTTTTCTATAAAGTAAGTACACAACCATTGACAATTCAAGACCATATGGGAAATAAAAACATTGCCTAAACGCGACAGCGGAACATGAGTCAATTTATTTTTACTATTCTCAATGGAATTTTAGAAAGATTGAATTTTACAAACATGAACAAAAAACAGTACTATAATGAACATGGCAACATTTTTCATGTATAAAAATATGTTTTTCTTACTCGAAATATAGTATTATAAATATATTTTTACCACTAGCGAATTAAAAAGGCACTGTCGACTACAAACACACTTTGGCAGCAACGTTTTCAGATAAATTAGTCACATCGATTTATTTCAAACCCTCATACACTTGAGTTCCCACTTTTACGCACATACAAAATCACAGAACTTTGCCAATAGTGCTATGTTTGTTGACTGACACGATACACAAAGCATTATAGTCCTTTCCTCACAGAGACTAAATTTCAAGTGGTCGATTTACGTGTATTTTCTTCGACCGTTGGTGTTATAATGATGTCTCCGGCGTTTGACCTACTTCTGGTGACTAGTACCGGCGTCTTCGGCTTCGGTGTCTCAGTCATTTTGATTCGAACCCTTCCCATGTCTGGTGAATAAACAGGCTCATACTCTCGCGATGGCGATAAGAAATCAGCATCATTGATTGGGTCTCCGTTAATTAGTGGTTGGGATACATCTGAATCAGCATTTCCATTTAATCTGGGATTATCGTCATCATTTATAGGAACAAATATATCTTCACTTGATAATGAGTGCGTATCCTTCTTGGAGCTTGGAGATGCTGGTTCAGAATCGAATGACGTTTCTTGTTGCGACAGCTGGTTGTCAGCAAGGTTGTTATCAATCGAGCTACGTTTATTCTGATTTGAATCCCTAGGACTATCTATGCCATTACTGTCAGGCTTAAAGCCGTTTCCAATTTCACCATTATCACCTTTCTTTGGATAATTTTCATGGGTAGGGACTAGCTCATACTTTCCATTAATTTTTTTATCAATTGGATTGTCAACGGGTGCAGGTTTACCTAATAGAGACTTATTCATATCTACCATTTCTTTAGATGCTTTTTCTACGTCTCTCTTTTGCTGTCTCAGCAGCCGCCTATCTCTTCGTTTCCTCATTTGACCTTTTACAATAGCAAATCCTATTAAACCAACAAGGAGTACAACAATTAAAGCTATGCAAACGTAAGTGCCCGTTTTGTGCGGCGCGACATTTTCGTTATTTGCCGGAACTTGTCCTAAGACACCTGCAGCTTGTGTTACTCGAATTTGTTCAGAAACAGTCGTATCGCGTATAATTTGTGGTGTTGCGGCTGCTAAAGTTTCGGTAACAATCTCTGGGTCAGTTCTACTATGCCAATCAGCACCACCTTCATAAATTGACGGAGGTGGAGGTATAGGAAATTCCGAAGTTGCTGTGCTAGAGTCTTCCTCGAATACTTTACGAACCGGACCCGGATTTAATTCTTCGTATAATGGTGTTGTTGTTTCTTGCAGTTTTTCAGTAGTACCTTCACTTTCTGGGATATAAAACCCAGACCCTTCTCCAGATCCTTCTAGCGGATCATCGGTTGTGTGCAAATTGTCAGCAGGAATTATTTCTTCTGTAGCTAATAAATTTGCATAACTCTTTTGGTTCTGAATAGGTTCAATTATGTCACTCATTGTTGTGCTTTCAGCTTCACCGGATCCCTCAATATCATGAGAATGTGATGATGTAATAAAGTGACCGACTTTCAAAAACTGTTCGCTATCATCGTCTTCTTTTGGTTCGGTTCCACGAATGACTTTACCATCTTCCAAGTCATTTATTGCCACCAATGGCATTGATTTTAATGCAGTTGTTTCTTCACCGACTTTAATTGCATCAATTGGTTGATCACCCATCATCACATCCAGATATTCGTTATCAGTTTTAGCTGACTTACAAATATCTTTTGTTTTTAACTCAAGCCAAGAACGGTTACGTAGTTTTATCGGACTATCACATTTAACATTATCTATAAAGACGTTTGCTGCAAGTAAGCGATCGCGAGCTATAATATTTTCGCACGAACATTCCAAAGGATTACCTTCAAGTTCTAAATGTTCTAAACTGATTAGGTGCCCTAAATCTGAAGGCACATCTTGCAGCAGATTGTTGGTTAAATCTAATGAACTAACACTTGTAGGCAAGAGCGTCAAAGATAGCTTTCTTATCCTGTTATTGGCTAAGTTAAGGTGCACTAGTTTTTTTGCATTATGTAAAAATTTATTTAGATCTGTGATACCATTTGTAGAAAGATCTAATGTGACGACTTCCGTTAGTCGATCAAGTTCGTGGTTTAACTTCGTTATGTTATTATGTGAGAGATCAAGAATATTTATATTATGATGCTTCTGACGGAGAGTAAATTTATATAGTTCAGCGATACTGCTACATGTAACACGATGAAGGCCGTCGCGAGTTGTATTGCAGACGCAACTTTCAGGACAGACTGCGGCAAGTATAGGAGTCACCAGTAGAGATACCGCCAGGAAGCAGGCGGAAGTACGAAGCCAAGCCATTTTGAATGGACTGCGCTACCTGAAAAATAAAACAACATATTTTTAATTTCATAATATGGAATATATGTTAAGAAAATTTGTTATCGTTGTTTAACCTTCTTATAACTACGAATTGCATCACGTTTAGTAAGCTGAACGCACACTTCAAAATTAATCGAGCACGATAAAAAGATATTTCAATTACACCGCTCGACACGGTAGAAACCTTTCAACTCCACCTGTTCAATTTATTATAAGTGTAGTTAGACAATTTGAATCTACGCATTTCCATTCATTAGTTCCAGCATCTATACATTTACCAATTCAAAGTAGATTTTATTAAAGTTTTAGTCTTAGCAATTACTTTAAAGCATCTGAATGGTAAGAATTAATTATGGAACAAGCTGAGGAACAAATTTAAATGTTTTTAAATATTTGTGGACTTTTATGTGCCCAGGAAAAGGCCATATTAACACAGGATCGCTTTAACTAGGTGTATCTATTGTCATATACAATACAAAATATAATAATCCATGTAGAACCGTACGATAGGTGGATTACAAATTGATAAAGAATACAGTATCTATTCCTGTACGCGTAATGACATCCCCAGTGCACTTGGCCGGCACTCGCGGCCAGAAGTGGTTCAATGTTAGCGCGCGAGGAAGTCGGTTGTTAACCGTTTGTGCAAATGCCGTCAGTGCGTCTTCGCGGGGGACGTATTGTTTGGTACCAATTGGAAAATATTGCGCAATTCTTAACGGTCGCTAGCACCTTGATTGTTGCTTGTAGGATACGACAGATAGCGATGTATAAGTACATACTGGGTATTAATATATATCAAATATTGGCAAATGAAATATAACTTTGACGCATAATCGCTCATTTTACCATGAATTAAAGAAAAGTACAAAATAAATATAATAAAAAGAATTTCAGTTAGAGTATTCGTGTTCAACCTCATCTTGTAGAACTTAACAGTAAGATTAGGTGAGTATTGTAATAATATTAAAAACGGTTGTTTTAAGAAAAGAAAGTCTTAATAAACTCGACTCTGGTAAATCGTACAGATTTTTTCAAGGTTTATATACTTTATGAGTTGTCCTGTTATTCTCGAGACAGCTGATAACAGCAATGAGTACATTATATAGTTTTGATGTCACCGAGACATATATGGACTTTCCTTGTATGGCAGGGGTGATAAACATTTCGGTCAAGAAAATCGTACCTCATTTAATATGTTTACTTACGATAAATAATAATACCTCTTTTTTATTTCAAAAGTTTCACTATATGTAATGACGCTATTAAAATTTCGAACGAAAGAAAAAATGCTATAACCAGGACGTGATTTATAGGCAAGATTGTTTGAATGGTTATTAAATGAGTGGTTCATGTATCACTTTACATATTGCAACCGTTATTTTTACAGAGCTTAAAAAATGACATTACTAGAAACCAATAAAAGATTTATAGTAAATGATTCATACTTTTGTAAAACTCTTTTTGTAAAACCATTGGTCGATAAAGGAAGGAATTTCGATCAGAATATTCCAATAAATGGCACCTATGACATATTAATTGCCTCATCTGTGCTATTATTAGCAATTCAAATGGCAGCTGGAAGAATATCACCTATGGTCAATGAACATTCAGCGGTTGACCACGTATTACAGATTTAAAACATGTTTAATTGTCCCTGCACATAATTAAATTGTAGAAATTTAATGTATATTAAATTATTCATGATTGTGCAATGGTGAGAAACAGAAATACTTAAGAAATCGAATTACAACGTCTGCTTTTGAGCTAGTATAAACACTTATGACATTAATTCAGAGAGGTAATCTAGATTACGAATTTTTATTACACACTCTTCGCTGATATGCTTGTTGATTACAGGCACTCTTAATATGGCTCTTGTTTACCATGTCACTGATCTGGACAAAGTTTATGTGACTTCTCTGAAGTTTATGTGACATCTTTTTGCCAAAAAAAAATTCTTGCTTTCTTAACTAACAAGATAGTGTAAGATATAATGCCAAAAAGAATATACAATGATGTCGCTCAATGATCTACATTTAATTATAATTATTTTTGTCAAGTGAAATTCTCCATCTACCTCTTTGGTTTGTTCTCTGCATGTTATATTCCTAAATAAAGTTTTGTTGTTTTTAGTCTTGTTTTTTATTTATTTATTTTAAAATACTATTGTATTCTAAAATAAATACACAAAATTCAGGCTAATTAAAATTCTAACTTCATCGGTCATGCGATTATATTATTGTAATTATCTTAAGAAACACACAACTACAGACTTTTTATCGTTTTTCTTTTACATAAATATAATAATCGTCCAAAGACAGATTTGAACTTGAACCTTTAGATTTTTAGTTTATTAGAAGATGACTTTTAAAACTTTTCAAATGCTTATGGCCTCTAATCAACTAAAAGCCACATCTCATTGCATTTAAAAGTAAACAAATTCCACAAGGGCAACGAGTGACGAAATGCAGTTAGTAGTGAGTCATTTAAATGATTGCAGGTAAACTTCAGACTTCTTGGCCATGAGAGTACAGCTATCGCCTTTTGCCGTACCGTCGATTTTATCTTAGTCATTTCAGGCGTGTATTTCGCAATAGTAATTTTTTCTTATTAAATAACACGGAATTGAGCAAATAATAAGACAAACGCATTAGTGCCACAATATCTTTTAGCTTTTTTTCTACAGCGGCTTTCGGTATAGATGTGTAATAATGTACACAATCACTTTACTAACGAAACGAAATATGATATATCGGATTTGATTATTCCGTAACCAAAACAATTAACTAGTAACTAACTAAAAAAAAATAAGAAGCTCGACTGTGTGTACTGCATACGGACGCACGATTATCTCAATATGCACACACTACAACTTATCGTAGAAAATTTCTGGTCCCAATCCTGTCTCTATGTTGTGTTGTGGAGGAATGATTGGGGGGAAGACAAAATCTCCATCTATCAATGTACACTACATAATCTAAATCTATTGGATTATCAACACCTTATATATAGCCGGTAAATACTAAACCAATTAGGTTATCTATTAATTCGATAATCCAATCCAAAGGAAATAGCGAGTAGCAATATGTTTTAGACGACGATGTGTCATTTACTTAACCAGTGAGACAATCCTTGCAACGGATAGTAATTCTTCAAGATAAATAATGAAAAAAGGACTTATGTAAACCTAACTGTCGATGAGTGGTTACATTTTATTTTTAATTTTACAGCTTGCCAAATGCTAGTACACTTTTGTGACAAATGCTATATATATATATATATATATATATATA
>DWLR01004267.1:0-12346 GCA_018246295.1 Papilio alexanor hazarajatica | reverse complement strand
CGAATGTTTGGGTGGATGTTTGTTACCACGTAACACCACATCATCTGAACAGATCTGGACAAAATTTGGCACAGAGAAAGATTATGGTCTAGAACATCACTTAGGATTATATACTGGAAAAATGTTCGCATGCCGCGTTTAGTTTTTTTGTTCCAACTAATTACTTTGAAGAAGTTTTCGCTAACAATGGATGCCTAAGGCGTTGTCGTACGTAAACGCGACAAAACGGGACACTACGCGACGAGGACAGGAAATGACACAACTTGACATTTTCGGGATGTGTCAATTCGCTTTGCAATGCTTCACCTTGTGCTTTTGCCGCTTACATACAATGGGTCATCGAGGTTTTGCAGCAGCTGAGTGGTAATATTTGAATCTCTATATCTATACCTATATCTATCTATGTCATATTGCAGAGAGTAATCCTTATATAATAGGATAAATAAATATACAAATGAATAAATTAATTATGTTAAATTCAAGGGGAAACTGATTTGAAAGAAACCATCTGCAAACATGAATGTATCCATACGATCAGGCATCCATCACTGCTGCCAACCTAACTAATGTCTATGTCTCTATGTCGGTAGCTTCAGGAAAGAAAAGTAACCCAGGTGGAAACAAAAAAACGTTTCATAGTAATGCAATACTCGAGCCGTTACAGTTCGAAATTGTTGTAACGTATTTCACTTCATACACCTTGACTTGATAGAATACTGGCGTGAGGTGGAGGTATTAATGCGCTAATATAGATTACGCATGCACTTGTCGATTTTTGCTAACTCTGGGGTACCAATGGTTACTTTACATCAAGAAAACGAAAAAAATAGTAAAAAAAATGATTGGAATTTTGTTACTTTAGAATTTTATTACTTCGGTTGAAGTCCAAATCTTGAATATTACTAATATTTTCTTCAAAAGAATCTAATATTATATAATCTATAATATCTAATCTTTAAATTTTTTATAACCAATGAATTCAAATTTATATATTTTTGTGCATCATTTATATAGCCACGCTACGTCTTATTACAAATCCATTAAAACCAAACAGGGCTTGTCTTAAATCTACCAATATGTAAGTTTCCGGTATATCTTCAGAACACAAGATTCAATACCATTGCAAAATTGGGACCCCTCTGCGAATGTCGCCTTTCCAACTTAAATAAATTGGAATCGATTCATAAATGTGAAAGTTCTGAGGTAACAACCATAAAAAATACAAGCGAATTGAGAACCTCCTTTTTTAAGTCTCTTAATAATATTGAAATTAAACTGTATAAGTGTGTACCTGTCTACCTATTTATTGTTCTAAAACTAACCACAGACCGCAGAGTTAAGTTACGCGAAGGTTGTATGCAATGAGCTGAAACTAGATGATTTAATATTTGATTCGCTTGATAAAATCTTTACTTATCAAACTGTAAGTTGCCCTTGTAGATCTGTGATTGAACTATATTTGTTATATAAGATCAGAGATTCGTTCTTAAGTAGTGCAAAATATTATTATTGTTATTTTTTATCGGATTTATGTTTTTTTTATCTATACTATAAAACATAGCCGTGTTAGTGTATGAACGTGGCAATCCTACGGAACTAAAAAAGAATATGTTTTCATAGTATATTTACACCAGCATTCGGTGTGATTGAGAAGGGTTTAGGTTCATTAGGGTTTTGTGATTGTTAAAGAAGTTGCAATAGGCTGGTACGACATAGACAAAAAAAATGCATATACGCTCTGCCACACATGCGGTAATAGGGTAAATCGCGGGTTCTGTATAATTGATATTTGAAGAAAGAATGCATAAATCCACACCCATCACATAGACCCTTCGACAGACCACTTATAATGTATATGTACTCCAATGATTAGTTATAAAAGATAAATTATGATGTCTTCGGAAGATGCAACTACATTAATCTATTCACTCATCTCTCGAAGTTGCTTACGTCATAATCGGATGGGAAAACTAACACTCGCAACTTGTTCCAATTCTTTGTTGTACGTCTGTTGTTTTATTTCTAACATGTTTATTTTTTAATTTTCCCGACATATGTTTCTATTTGTATCTGTATTTCAAATGATCTTTTCTCTAGTGGCCGGGTCGGCGCTCACAGACATGGGTAGCGAGTGTAACCTGGCGGGGTTCTACTCCGAGCTGGGCTGCACCGCTGTGCCCGGTGTAGACAACAGCACCAGTTGTCCGGACGCATATACATGCCCTGAGCTACATCCAGACCCCAGCATGTGTTATTACAGGTAACGTTAGTGAAAAGTTTATTGACTTAAATACAATCGGTGCAAAGAGACCTAGCAAATTCAAAATATCCCGGATCCTACATCACTGGTTAAACATAATTTTCTGGTAGAACTGATAGATTTAATCTTGTTACATTTGGAACCTAATAACCTCTGACAAAATAACATGTATATCTTAAAAAAAAGATAACATTTATGCATTGCTAGATAGCAAAATAACTGATAATATGTCTGGCTGAGCTTCTAGAAATTGGATCAATGTCAAATTGCATTTTTAAATGGCCATATAACGTTTATGTTACCAAATATGTTACACGAAGGTCAGCGACCTTGTGTTCGATTTTTAAAAGACACAAAATGATTGTTTTCGGAAAGAAACACGGATGACCGTGCGCCGAATACAACGGACAACAAAAAGATGTCCACAACTGACCTTTTTAAGATGTTTTTATTTAGGGAATTCCACGACCTTATTTTGCTTGCTTTGGTGACAGCCTTTGTATGCAAGTTCGAGTAATAAAAACATTTAAAAGAAGCCAGTTGATTCACCCTTGCTTAAAGTTATAGATGACTGATCAATATTTGTTAAATTTATTCTTGAATATTTTGAACACGATTTAAATATAGTAGTAATTAAGTTTGACACTAGAATTGAGTTTCTATGAACGTTAATTGTATGAGAAAATGTTCACTTTCTCTCATATCCAAACTAATTATAGTTAATGAAATATCATATCTATGTAAACTTTCTAATTATACTGTAAATATGTTATTCCAGGGGTGTTCCATACAAGGACCGCTCGATGATACCTCAGACAGCGATTAAGAATCCCTGTTCACTGGCCTGCCAATGCAGCGTTACTGGGAAACCACGGTTCGATTGCGCGGCCGTCGACTGTGTCGAGACCTTTGATACAGATCTGCAGCAGCAATGTATAAACACCTACGAGTTAGACTCGTGTTGTAGTACGGGAACCGTTTGCGGTGAGTTGACATAGTGTGAACTTTTGTTTCTAATATTGTGTTGAATAAATTGGAATGTCGTCTAGACTAGAGTTAATCTAGAAACGCCAAAAACACCTAATATGTTTTTATGTTATCTTAAAAATTACTATGCGTTGAGTCAAAGATTCGTTAATTTACAAGTCGTAATTTATACGGGCTTGTTGAAAGTAGCAATGAAGAGTGAGTGACAAAGCAAATTTATATTGCAAAAGTTATAAAGGCAGTATAGATAGAAATGACTTAGTGCCATCTTTACTATAGTTTTTATATCGACCAGTTTAGGGACGCACAAAGAACGAGGAGCTTGTATATAACAATCTAAAGAAAGCGAAAGGGTTGAGGCAAGAACGTACCAAATGCAAATCTGTAAACTTTGCGTATCGCTATTGCTTACAGGCGTTGGTGCTTATTTTTTGTAATTTATATGTAATAAAAATAGGCTAAATAATAAATCATATGCTAAATATTACCCGTTAATAATTCGTCATCATCGTAACAATGGCCTCCTTATCCGTCACATGACAGAATCGTGTTCGAGCTGAATGATCTATTGTCCACATGTAAATACTTCCGACATGCTCAGAATTTATTCCGAGGTGACTTCCTGATTTTAATTGATAATAGGAAGTCCTGTTTTTTATTACCTTCTCTAAGTCTGTACGCAGAGTAAAATTAACTCGCCTGGTTTGTCTGGTCTACATTGCGTTCAAAGTATAAATTACTAATTATGAATATTAAAATTAAATAATGACTGTATTAAAAATAATATCACTGTCGATGTTCTTGCAGTTATGATATTTGAAGTATTGTTTTTTTTTTTGCAAAAGAGTAATTTCTTTTAAATTTATTCGTTGCGAGCTACAGTCCGCCTACAAATAATTAATTATATATCGATGTTTTGATAAAATAAAATAATATTACCCCTGCCCATTGTTATCACCGCTGTCTTTGTTTGTCCTCACTGGAGGTTTTACGACCTCTGCCATTCATACGAATTCATTATTTCTGAATACTCTATTGTTACAACACTGACCAACCTTTTCTCCGTCCTAAGATATTTAAAAGTGGCATCCTATTGGTTATTATTTCTGCGTCAACGTCTCAAGGCGTACGAAATGTTCAAACGATTGTCGCTTTTAATGTGGAATACCGCCAAGGAACCCGACTGTACATACATCCGTTCCATTGTGACCTCCTGTAACCTAAACGGCATTACCGTTTTTAAAGAGTGAGGTGTCATTCGAATCGTATTCTTCCCTCAGTGTCACAGGGATATAGTCAATAGGGATTATTCATTTTTTTTTATTAATTACTAGTTTCTACCTTAGAACACAGTCTGTGCTAAATTGTAGGTTATTTAATCAATGTATTTAATTTAATTTTCTTTTCGTTGTGGCAATTTAAAAAATATATATATCTTACTATTTGCTCGACTGACAGGGTCATAGGAGTCAACAGTCAATGGAGGTTTGTTTTTCTTTAAATTAATTATCGCTTGTTCCCCAGGCAAAGATGCGGTAGCTGCACTAAATACATGCGAAGTGGACGGGCAGACGTACAGAGAAGGGGAGTCGTTCGAGCCTAAGAACAGTCGCAAGACCTGCATCTGCACCGCGCAGTGGAACGGCACGCTCGACGACCCGGCCTCATGCCGCGACATCAACTGCGGCATCGAGATACACTACCAGGACAAACTCTTTCAAAACTGCGCACCTATATTCTTGGGAAGTGATTCTGTATGCCCCATCGCTTTCACATGTCGTAAGTATTCTATCATTAGCTTGCAAGTTTGAATGTATTATTCATTTCCTGCTCAAGACATAATTAAGAGATACGGTTTTTACATACATTCTGTATTCATATACAAAATAGTATCTATACATCTCCTAAACCGTAAACCTAAACTATAAAAGAACTAACGACCCTCGGTTCCCGAGTTAGCCCTCGAGTTCATTTCGCGGCCTTTGCGCTCCATCGATTGCGGTGTAACACGGCTCTAATTATGAAATAGGAGCCAGCTATATTGAAAAGGCAACTAAAATGTTGTAAAAGGGCCATCTAACCTACCACACTATGTTTTCTATTAAAAAAATATTATGTTTCAGCGACAAACTCATCTAAAGTTGTCCGCGGGTTGAACGTGCGCGCGGTGAGTTCGCAATGCGTGTTCGGGAATACGACTCTATCAGTTGGGGACGAGGTCACCGTGGACGAGAAGTGCACCAAATGCACCTGCGATGTACCGCCCTTCGTATCGTGCACAAGGAAGAACGCCTGTAATGAATAACCAATTAATAAAAAGAGAGTGAAGCTAACAACAGTTACAAAAGGCACACTGCTTCGATTGATTTTAGTTCAATAGAAAATTTGCATCAATTGTGTTTATGTATTATGCGATGCAACTGTGTTTTATAAAAATGTATTTTTGTTCTCTTTGTTTTGTTATGTTTATTATTTTATATTATATATATTATTATTAATTATTTGCAATAATTCGTTCTTGAGATTAAGGGGTCAGTTCTTATTTGCATAATGAGCGCTTAAAGCTCCGTTACACACAACCTTTTTTCATCTTTATAAAATTTTAATTGCATAACATAAAAAAAATATGATAAGTTCTGTTACAAGTGCACTAATAGATGGACTATTGTTTGTAAAATTTTTATAAAATTGGCGTCATTAAATCTTTTTTTTACAGTAAAATTGGAAAGTTATTTTTACTTTGAAATAACTTCCTCAAATAATACGGGGCGCGTATTTAAAAAAAAAAATCAGATTTTGATAACTTGCGGTTGGTATCGAGGTATGGAGGTATCTCGAGGGATATGTATCATTGTTCTATTTTCAAAAGAAAATTCGTGTCGATGTACTTAATAATAATTGTAAATATTTGGAAAGAATCGATCTCAAAAGAAATAAGAATCAATAGACATTACATAAAAGTTTATTTCGATTGTATCATTACATCTATATAAGTACTTAAGTATACACTGAATTATGCAGCAAAATTAAAATTTAAAAATTGTTTTTATTACAAACTATCATACTTACGTACTTAAGATTCGTCGAAGTAAACATTAAGTAGGGATATTTACAATTATGTACAAAGCATATACACAGCCTTAAGAGGACTTTTGTAAATTAACTTAAATCTTAGTAAATTTTGTGACGACTTAGTTTTATGCACTTAGTAAGTACTTAACATAAAATTTTAAATGCAATATGACAATAAAATATAAAAATATTATAATGTTTGAATGTTATATTATCTAACGAATTTGTGTTACAAAAATAAACCTTATGCAAGTTAATATAACATTTACTTTTCTTACTCAGGAACGCTAAAATAGTACTTGGCAGTATTCGCAAAATTATGCTTACTCTAGACATAAATTTAGTATAATCTAATATTAATATAAACATAAACGTATGAGCAAGATGCTATGAAATCATGTGTGAGTGTAAAATACTCTATTGTTTTTGGCAAATGTTGAGCAATGTCATATTTATGACTGAATATTTGTCAATGTCATTATATTTCTGACTGAATATTTGTCAATGTGATTATATTTCTGGCAACTGTAATGTTATACATTTTACAATTTTAATAAACATTACGTTCTTCATTAAAGATACACGAATTTTTTTAGTTCGTTTTTTATCATCTGTGCGAGCCTTGTATCAATCTGTCAGGAACATTATACTAATTATTCTATCATTGCTTTTATTTTAGAGTTCTCTGTGTCATGTCATGTGTCATCATGTCACCTTAAAGATTTTACTGTCACCTAACGTCATCGTAAAGATTGGTATTTAGATGTCAATTATTTTGAAAAATTCCAGTTTCTTTAACTGAAGCAAGCCAATCCCAGTTCGATGCGGAACTTCTGGTTCTTCCTGCCCACGTCCCTAACGGCGACGTCCAGCAGCGGAAGACGACCAGGCTTGTCGGTTTCGTACTGCAGTACTGTTTCAGCCCATTCTGGTTTCTTGTACTGGAAATAGAAACGATACGATGTCTTATTCAACATTCTGGATGGAATTGATCAATCAGACTCGCTAATATATATAAATATTATCCGCGAACATCAAATCACTGTAAAATTAGGGATTTCGATGGGAGATCTTAGCAAGTAGGTTTCAGTATTTCGCCAAGGCGTGTAAACTAATTTCGAATCCTTTTATTCCATTTTTACAACACAGATTTTTTTTGGTTAAAACAAATAGAAGAAATTCGAGTTATGTGGCAGAGTTAAGTTCAGCAATAGACATCTTTTAGCTCACGAAAACATATTTGTCAGAAAAGACATGTCTTGTTTTTTACATGTTTTACTCTCTTTTTAATGTGTCACTTACCTGACAATTATCCAGCAAAGCTTTGTATCTGAGTCTGTTGTTCGCTTTGGGCAGGATCTCCGCGTCATTATAGGCCAGCAGCTTGAGGCCGCGCCTGTAGTTGTGTGCGGCTGGGTCGAAGTAGCCGACCGTGTTGACGCAGTGGAGTGTCACGTTTTGAACAGCCCGCGATGACATCAGCTGTAGATATGTCAGTTGACTGTGCTCAGCTTTGTACGATATCTGGAACACAATAAGAAAAAATATATTGATATACATAAAATGCAAGTTTCTTATTCGTACAAGCTATCCACAAAACCATTTAGAACCAAAAGGATTTTTAATTTACACGTTGAATTACGGGTATATTCGATTAAATTAAGACAGCATACCGTAAATCCGTCTTCCATTTCGCTCAGCCACGCTTCGTGGTCTTTGCCTTTGTACACAATGTCCTGGGATTGCATCGGTTTCGGGAAGACGCAACTGGCGCCAGCAGACATGTCACAGTAAACTAATATAGCGTCGTTCATATCGCCGCCATTCGGATCGATCCAATATTGTCCTGTAGATTAATTTTAGAAATAAAAGCAAAGCAATAGCTGTCTTGTTATGTATGTATGTATGTATGTAATATTATATGTATCTTTATGTATTCATATTATTATATTTATATATATATGCATATATGTATTAGATTTTTTATATATTGATTTTCCTTTTTATTTACTGCACCTCTTTGCCTTTTCTTCTTTTAAGTCGTGGTTGACTGGTAGAGAATGCGTATAGGCATTAAGTCCGCCATTTGTACTTGTGTGCAATAAACTTTTTAAAAAAATAAAATGGAAACTTGTGTTGAATGTTTTTAAGAGTCATAGACAGCTTCGCCGGGTATTTATTGATGCAGAAAGGAAACCTGGACGATTAAAAGTATCTTTTTATGGCAGAATATGGCAAACGAAAAACGCAGAATACTTCTACTTCACGCCTGTCTTCTGGGAGGTCGTGGTATTTCACCGGTCGAGCGGCATGGGCATCTCTGATTAACCTATTACTATGTCATATTTACAGGATGAAGTCCAGTGCTCTTGACCTTAACTTAGCTTTAACAATATCCTAAATTTAACTTTAAGTAAATATAGCAAAGCATCTATATTTATGGTTGTTACCGATGTCGATGGGTAGCGGCCACTTACCATCAAACGAACCGCTTACACGTTTGCCACCTTCTTCCACAGTAAATACCAGAGAGGTTACAAAGAAAATTACAAAGCAATAGAATTCATAAGATAACTTACCGCTCTGGTAATCAGGATAGTGATATTTAATATCGCCACAAGTCTTAGCAGGTGCTTCTTTAGTGCCGTCAGGTTTGAGGAATTTGTTGAGCGACACTTTGAGCTGTTCGTAAGCCTTCATCACTATCTTCTTACGCTCCGCCGGCGTCATATCGTCTTTGAAGAAACGCGGCGGCAGGCTGTTTGGATCGTCTCCTAGTGGATCGGGACCTTTGACTGTACCTAAAATAAATGGATTGAACATTAAAATACTGAATTCATGAAAATAGACTTCACACTATATAAATAAAAATTCACACGGAAAGTTCAGTTATTCTGCAAGTTCTCCTTACCGCGCATTTTTTTAAAGAATTAAAACAATTATTTTGTGAATCATAATTGAAAAGGTTTTTATAATAGAGCGCTTTTATGATATAAATCTTTGGACCCTATCAGGGTAATAAAATAGAATGCAATGTGATTTTCATTGGAATTTCAATTTGAATTTTTCCATTTAAGACTTGATAATCAAGCTTAACAAATTTAAGAGACCAGTGTTCATTGAATAAGTAAACTATTACAATAACAACAACAGTTCTATAATGCCGAACGCGGCAATGTACACAGAACATGATTAACAAGTTACCTTGTTGAAGCATAGCAGCAATAGCAGCGGCATCATAAGCCAGGCCCTCACCAGGCATGCCCGGAGGCCCGGGAGGTCCCGCAGGACCAGGCGTCCCGTGCCGGCCTGCCTCTCCCGGGGGACCTCGCCCTCCAGGAGCCCCCACTGGACCTTGAGGGCCGGGACTGCCATCACGTCCAGGTGTTCCTATACAGATGTTCGATAGTACGTACATTTTTTGAATCCAGAAAGACGGAAAATTATCGTTACATAGATGTATTTTAATACGCTGTCATAATATATTTATAAATACAGTAGAAATTATTTTCTTAAAGTATTCCTATAAATCAAAAAGTGTGGATAAACATAAGTAACGTTTGTTGCTATTAAAAGTTTAACAAATAATTATCTTATATATCTGTAATTGTAGCAATGAAGCAACAATTACAGATAATTTTGTTTTGTTAACCGTTACTCAAATTTATTGTTTTCACGTAAATTTATATACGTTTTTTGAATACTTAATCCAGTAGTTACCTCTTGGTCCTGTATCTCCATCTTTCCCAGGTGGACCAGTCGGTCCGGGAAGACCCCTCTCTCCCGGCCTGCCAGGTGCTCCCACCATGCCAGGCAATCCCGGCAAGCCCGCGTGTCCTTTAGGCCCATCAGACCCCGCCTCTCCGCGCTCTCCTTTAGCACCATCCAGCCCTGGTGGCCCTTGCTTTCCAGACGGACCCTGAGGACCATCCACTCCAGGTGGCCCTGGCTCGCCTCGAAGTCCGCGCTCGCCTGACTGCCCGGGTGGTCCTGATTGACCAGGTGGACCCTAAAATAATGAGAGTTAAAATATTTAGGTTAAATTTTCTACTTCATTATCATAATAATAAATTACACCAAAAAATTAATATCTGACAATAAACCATTTATGTCTATGGCAATAAATACTTTTTCATAATATTATAGAAAACATTAATATCTTAAGTTTTTGGAAATTACGTAAATATATGTACCTGCATTCCCGACGGCCCTGCTGGTCCAGACGTTCCCGGTTGGCCGATAGGTCCCTTATCTCCCGGTCTTCCTGGTATTCCCGGCTGCCCGAGTTTGCCCGGCCGACCTTCTGGTCCCGGTTCTCCCATTGGTCCTGGAGGTCCTTGCGAACCAGTTGGCCCCACTGGTCCCGGTGGCCCGTCTGCGCCTGATTTACCTGGCGCACCGCTTTCACCCTTGAATAAAAATACATTCCATGTAAGATTATCCATTTACTCTCGTATTGGGTTATTGTTGCTCCTCTATGCAGTACTTTTGTATTGTTTTCAATTTACTTACTCATTCGAGAAAAGAGTTAACCTAAATGTTTGTGATATTTATATGCACACCTATGATAATATGATACAGGGATACGTCTTTGAGGGAGGCGAGCCTAAACTCAGTACCGTCCTTATCAGAACAGAGAAAAGCGAGGGTGAGCCTCATCGGGCGGCGGGCACAAGCCCGGGCCGAGGTGGCGTAACCCACTAGATGGGTTGCGGTCGCCGGACGGGACGTGGGTGAACACGACCTCACTACCCCTCTGCTTGCAGAGGGACATGATGGCGCACAATCCTACTTCCTACGCGTAATCCCAGTGACTCGCCATCGCTGGGACCGCGGGCCTCTGTCTTTATTAAGACAGGGACTAAGAGGGTCATTGGCCCTCTACTCAAAGCTACACCAGTAGGGGAGGGCGGGGAATCCCGAACCTGCATTGCATGGTGTCGTCTTCGAGGAGCGCCACAATTTATTGGGGCGCAACGCCCCGAAAGGGGCGCAGTACGGGGCCCCATCCCGGGGCGATCAGTGGGCGTCGCGGTGTAACGTGCTAGTCATGCCCCCGTGGCGTCCATAATGGTCATGAGGGAACGTGTGGTTTTTAGTGGGTATGCCCACCTCCTTAAGAATTACGGGCCAACTCTGAGCGTGGGAGAGCCCCACAGACCCTCTTGTTGCCTCGAGCACGGGACATGCATAAGGTTTGCATCTTCCACACGTTAAAAAAAAGACTTTGTACCGTTGCAACACTAAATAAAATTTTGTATACGTATTAACGATAGCTTTAAAATTAATGATCTAAATATGAACAGAAACGCATACGTATGAAGACAATTTCATTATGTATACAAATATTGCAAAAAAAAAAATTGTTCGAACAGACCTCACTGTGTGGAAACAAATGGGAGAGCGAAAAGAGCTTTTGCACAATTTTATATTGCGTAGTCCACTATAAAACTTGTGTACATCAATATATCAAAGTTAATTTACTGAGCTCGATTGTTGAAAGTAAGTTGATGTGAGTGTACAAAAAACTTATATTCATTGGTTTTACAAAAAAAAATCTACTTATTTACAAGCCATTTGTCGTTCATACAATTAGAATTTATATTTTAGTTATATTTTTATATATATTACAATATGAGTACATATCACATACGATCTAATTTGATAACAGTTCTATCAGAGTTTCGAAATTTTACATTTAAATAAATATCCTGCTGATAAATTAACCTAATGTACGGCTAAATTGAAAACTTAATGAATTTGGTGAAAAGTAATAACAAAAGACGTAAGAATTTTAAATAAAAATATGTAACTATTATAACGAATATTTCAGAAAAATATTCCTGGTTGTCTAGTGTTATAAAAAGATTAACAAACAATATTGTTGTTCCGGAATAGCCTCTTATAACTTGCTAAGACATGTTCATATTATCCCGTAGTAAACTTAAAAAAAATAAAAACCTGAAAACAGTGAATATTGAAAACTGTGTTATACTGATTTAAACATTTAGAATATAAATGACGATC
>DWLR01004266.1:0-12346 GCA_018246295.1 Papilio alexanor hazarajatica | reverse complement strand
CACCCAAGACAAACATTTGTGTGCATGAACATGTCTGTTTGTCTTGTGTCTGGATGTAAAGAACACCGGAGGACGGGTGGCGATTTTGGCACATTCCCCCCCCCCCCCAATGATGCTATCAATGGGGGAGGCCTATGTCCAGCAGTGGACGATCATAGGCTGAGGTGGTGGTGGTGGATATGATAATAGTACACCCATTACTAGATTCACTTCGTCTTTTAGATTTAACAGAATTATAAGTAATACTTTATTTAATAACGTTATTAAACAAACTGAACTATCCAATTCATCTTAACATTATTTAATGTAATTCATTTTCATTTTTTTACTATCGCAAGAACATAATTTTTTCTGAATACTTGGAGTATTTCTATATAAACCTGAAATACTGATAAAAATATTGGTAGAGTCCGCAACAATAACATATGTTGCACGAATAGCCCTCTCGACCGGTGAAGTACCACGACCACAGAAGACATGCTTGAAGTAGAACTATTCTCCTACCTTCTTGTATAAAAGAACGAGCTTGAAGATAAGATTTATTAACTCAAAAACTAAGCTGTGGAAAGACATTATAAAAGCAGAATACGATTTTGAGGAACTATCAAAAACCACAAAAAACAAGGCCTGTGCCATCAAATGAAAAGTGGAATTATTATAATCCTTATCGTAAGCTAAACCATATTTAGAAGTCTATGAGCAAACATTTTATTAAAATTGATTTCATTCAAATTCAAAAAATTCAAAAAATTGTTTTATTTTGTTAAGTTTTTGCTTGTTCAGACATTGAACACGTTCTTTTGTAGCTTAAGCAACAACATCATTATAATTCAACGCATCGTCGCTACTGGTTGATATATAACTATTTCAGTGACATTTACTAGTCGAGTATTACCTACGTATTTTGTTCCCTTGTTTTAACCGACTTTATATTAGGAGGAGGAGGTTCTCAATTCGCTTGTATGTGGAACGAACATATTGTTACCTAAGAACTTCGACATTTATAAACCGCTTTATTTATTTTTTTATTGGAAAGGTGACATTCGCATTACGACTTATTTTTGACTGGCATTGAACCTTGAGTGCCGAAGGTATACCGAAAATTAAGATAATGGTAGAGATAAGGGCTTTTCTTATTTGGGTTTAATGGATTTGCAATGAGACGTCCCGTGACTATAAATGACTTAAAATATTAATGAATATAATTATTAGAAAGTTTGAAATCAATATATATATATATATACGAGTGAAAGTAAAAATGTAATGTTAAATTAGCAAAAACTTCCATCTGTGGAAATATCTGCCGCATGAAATAATTATTAAATATTTATTAAAAATACAATAATTATTTTTAACTTCTAACTGCTACGGACAAGATCCAACAATCCATCCTTTATATAAAATTATGAGTGGTTCGCTTAATAAATTGATTCATAAAGTCATTGACTTTTGTCAATAGATATGGGTGTGCCTGTTAGACAATTATCGTTTTTCAATCAAACAATTGTCGTATGTCGTATCTTCGGGTGTGTAGGCTTCGCGTGTTTCCGGTTAAAAAGAAGAAAACATTATTATAAAAGTTTAGCCTTATAAAAAATAATATTTCAAAGAAATAACAGTTCCTCGACCATAATCGATAACCAACGTTTATAGATTGTTTATGGAAAAGGTGACAAACGAGCTTGCGAGTCAATTCCACTTCCTCTTTCCTTTCTTACCGTGTAAGAAAAAGGCGGTAAGGGGGAAGAGGACTAGAAATGGGCCTCAGTCATCTGACTGGTTAGACAAAACGCAGAAAACTTCAACTTGCCGCCAGTCTTCTGTGATCTCGTGGTACTTCACTGGTCGAGCCGGCACATTCGGCAACAGATGTCATTTGGTCCGGACTCTACCATTTTAAAAATAGGTATGGATCACCATATATTGATAATACAATATTAAAAATATAAAATTGTAGATGAAGCACTATCAAAATGTAATAAATTCAACTTGTCTTAATTATTACAGAAATACCTCAACATACGTAATACGTTATTATTGATGAAGGTTGTGATTTATAGCTATCATGATAAATGATAAGAACATTGATGTAATGGCATTTTATTGCAGTCGACCACAACGTTAATAGTAAAACTAATTACATCGACTGATATTACTATTGCTCGTCCAAAGTAATAGTAATAACAGTCGTGTGTAGAGACATATTTATGATAGGAACAATTATGATATGATATGATATACATTTTAAGCTAACAAAACCTGGTTCAAGGGAGTCACACTCTTAGCTCTAGCTCCGCGCTTATCGCACCGTTTACATTTTGCCCTGATGATATGACAGTAACATTGTAGTTACCCCTAAATTTCTTTGGGAACATAACAGGGCATCATTTTGATAATTTTATCTAAATAATTCAGTTTCTAATTAAAAATTAAAAATCTATCATTTCTATCTTATCTAACTTATTAAAATGCAGCACGTAAAAAAGTAAAAAAAATGTACCCCAGTACACATTATAGATTTCTAAATCGTTGCGTGTTCGAAACTAAAAGACAATTGAGTAACTGACCACCGCGTTAATATCTGATAAATAAATCTTGTGGACGCAAAGCGAAGGCTGGCGGCTGGCGAAGCGTCGTGCGTGCTTCTTCGATAGGATCTATTAAAGGAGAAAGAACGCTTCGTAACATGTCCAAGTTCCGGTGTCGGCGGTCGACCGGCGACGGCTGCGTTGCACGACGAATAATCAAACAGCCGATATGACTGTCGACCAATCAATATGACTTTAATATCCTATCACCGATCGTTCGTGCGACCTTAAAGTTCTTGATTCCTGTACCAGGACACCAAAAGTCGTGATTATTATATTCAATTAATTAATTATTGTTTAGTAAAACGTAATTTATTTGAATCGGGTTTTTAAAGAAAAAAAAATGGATACTGTAGGAAGTTAGCGTCTAGTTAGAAAGACTTAAGGATACTTGTTATTTATTTGTTGATGTTTGATCAAAAGTCGTTACAAAGATAAAAATAGATAATCTTTATAAAAAAGACAATATATTTAACAGCCAAAAATTGCACACATAAGTATCAGACGATTTAACATGTAACATTGTAAAAGAATATGTGTAACATATTACTTTAAACTTGCTGGAACGGGTTTTTTTTTCGATTTATTTGTTTCGATCCGTTTTCAAAATTACGAAAGTGTTACAGTATTTAAGGTTTTGTAGAATGTTTCAATCGTGACCAGCAAAAAGAACCTTTAAGTAATTCGTACGGTATAGCCTTGCTTATAAGGTTATACTGTTTTAACTATATTTTTCATTACTTAATAATGCGGATATACAATACGTAAAATAATTTTTCTACAAGTGCATTACAACAGTTAACACAACTACTTTAAATAAAATGGAAAACAATTATATTGCCAAAAAAATATTAATGTTTATCACAGTCATCGCAAATTCTAGCACTTATACATGTTGTATGTTATCATAGTGTGTACCATAACTATGGTAGTATTTGAATTGATAATTTAAGTAAATCTTTAACGAGTTGTTATAGTCGAATCCGATTAAAAAGAGTTGACAAAATCAGAGTAATGTAATGTAACATAACATATAATGTAGAATTAAAAGTTATTAAATAAAACCCTTCAACATGTCATAGGACCACCCTTCAACATATGATGTACCCTTGAATGTACATTTAGAAGCAAAACAGGTATTCATTGTGAGATTGTCACTAACAAATGGTCATTCAAAGAACTGTTAAAAAACATAATATTAAAAGTGCAATGTATACGATTCACTTACTCGATATGTTTAACGTATTATACGAGTACATTTCGACCAAAACGTAGCATATAAAAACGTAATTGCAACGGCGTGACTGACGGTAATTATTACTCAAAAAAAAAATTGTTCAAAGTATTTGAGTGTTTAATCGATCATCTTTATCAAAATTACGATCGATCATTAAGTTTCGTTCGAGAGCCAATAATGTCTTCTTTCGAAGGCAAATCGTCACGCTTGCTGTGAAATAGAGTTCCGGAAATTTGCACTTTCATTAGTGCCAACAGTGAACCGTTCATTTTGTATGATATTATATTAACTTCGTAAATAATAATTTAATAAGTGTCACGTGTACCAACCCTGGATGTGTAAATTGCAAACGTTATTCCTTTTTTCTACCGGCTTAGGCGTTTTATTAAATGTGGACGAGACGATGGTCACGACACGGAACAAAAAACTGAGCAACTGTTTTTTAGACTGATAAAATCATATTTCCTATACTTACTACTACAATCAGTCAAAATTTGTTAATTCACAACCTGTTAATTCATTATGAATGAAAATAATTCATAGAAAACCTGTAATTCAAAGCCAAGATTGACGAACATGATGCAATTTGCTAGAGATACAATATATGTTACATTGTTGGCTTGATCAACGCAAGTATG
The DNA here is from genome assembly GCA_018246295.1 of Papilio alexanor hazarajatica. Lineage (NCBI taxonomy): Eukaryota > Metazoa > Arthropoda > Insecta > Lepidoptera > Papilionidae > Papilio > Papilio alexanor. The sequence continues at coordinate 7,883 of DWLR01004266.1, read as the reverse complement.
TGGACAATTTTACGTACGGTACATGAATCACGTATGAGAATATGGTGTACCTTATATTATTATTATTGTAGTGGTATGGAATGACATAACGGCGAGGTGCGCGCGTCCGCGCGGGCGCCCACGGTCCGTGACAGGTGTGCTCAATGGCATATCGTCATCTGCGCCACAAGTTGCCGACCCCAACGCGGGTACGTAAGCCTAGTTTATACGTTTGTTTCGACTTTCATCTATATACCTCGAAAAATAAACAGTTATGTACACGTATATGTATGGAAGTATGTCGGAAGTTCAAGTACTTCTTATAATTAAAATTAACATTACTGTGTATAAAGTTTCCTAACTTGGCTGAATATTAAACAGCAATTTAGTAACTACAAAAAGTTTGTATTAAGCACAACGTTGAATTTATAAAACTAGTAGAACAAAACTGATTATTAAGATGTTTTGTGTTATTTTTTTCTAATCTACGTATAAAAATTTTATATGATAAAGAACCTAGCGAAGAATCTACAACTCCGAGGTCTGTGATGGCCATTTTAAAAATAATTTAGTGCAAGGGCTGCCACTGATCTGCTGAAAAAACGTAAGCTTAAGCTTTTTCTATAAAAAAATATTTTTATTTAATTGTCTCAATCTCTTTATAGAAAAAAAATTACAATATAATTAAATTAATAATTTTGATCGTTTGTTTATTTGAAATAATTTGCTCCTTGACATATATGTATGACCTTCAAGAGAAGAGTGAATAGATTATTTATAAACTAGTGCGTACCATTTTCGATCATATTACCACTTAATTTCAGGTGGGTGTTCAAGCGCATTTTTCATTCAAAAAGCGTCATTGTTCAAATTTCATATGAAGAAAGCAAAAATATTTTGTATATAAATTAAATAAATGTTCACTGGATTAAAAGTAAGACGGCATAAGTTGAATTTAATTGAACGAGGTACTCAGCGTGCGGTGAGATAATGTCTGTGTCGAAATGCTAGAGGAAAAGCTTTTTGATCAGTTGTTGATTACAATTAACCGCTTTGTGGGAATGGATTGCAATGAGAACAAAGGGGCCTTGAGCTGTACATTTCTTAGTTAGTCCATTTTGAAGTAATCTCTTACTGACTCTACTCCATTGTCACACCGAATTATATGTTTTACTTATGTTAAAATAAATATTCTACTATAGTATTTTCATAAATCGAACCTTAATACAAAAATTAATTATGACTAAAACTTCAAAGCGATTATCAGCATCATAAAAAATATGTAAATTGATTTCACAAAACTTGTTACTAAAAGTACAGTTTATTGTAACACAAATGTATGTAAGCTACTGAATTTAAATTAGAATATATGTAGTTATAGAAATAATAGACCATTTTCTAACCCAGTTTCTAATTCGTTTGTTTTAAAGACAAAGAAAATCTTAATTATTTGTTAAATATGAATCCAAGACTCATTGATTAATAACATGCTGTTAAATCTAAAGATTTGGACCGTATGATTTTTCTACAGTACAGTAGTAAAATATACTGTATACTTTTATTCATTGTCTTAATTTACATGTTCCCAGTTGCATTAAGTTTTGCTATTAGCATGTCTATACTCTTTAGCTTTTTATCAAATACATATATTACTACCTTATGTTTGAAACCATATGACTTATGTTAATTTTATGAAAAACGATAACAAAAGACTAGACAACTTATCTAAAAACAAATGGCCTTTGTACCTACAGTTGTCTTATTGCCGATATCATCTAATATGGAATGTGTCAACACCAGTAATTGGGTCCCCCGTTAACCTCACTAACCATGAAACTTAGCAGCGGCTTACTGTCATAGTAGTAGTTCAAAAGTGTATTTGAAGGTAAGATTGTTTCAATAAAACAGAGATTCCCAAGCTACGGTTCGTGAACGAATAGTTGGAACTAAAATGTAGAATCTATTCTGTAGGGAAGATATTTAAGTAATTAAATAATCTATTAAAGTTGTTTCTTAATAGAAGTTCTTCATTCATATAACACTTGTAAACGCTCGTATTTTCATTACTTTCATACCAATTAGAAAAAAATATGACGGTATTAATCATTTCCGTGATTCGATAATGAGAAATCTGAGTATTAGTAATGTTTATACCTACATTTTTCTAAGGCAGCCAAGAGAGTACAATTTTTTAAGATTTCAATTTTTTTTTTAGATTATTACTACCATAGAGTCTGTTGTTTACGTTCAATTTAGTTTTAGTAAATTGTAACATTACTTCTTCACAGTTTCAAGGAGACACTGCCATTTATAAATACCTTACAGCAACATTGGAACTACAGATACGTTGCCAGCCTTTAAGGAAGTCCTATTGGTTTATAAATACCACTGGAGAGAAATAATTTCACATGGCGTTTGTGTTAGTAAATTGAGCGAAAACTATACAGTTGTGGAATGCCAATTATAGAAATAGCGTATAACAAATTTATTCAGGCTTTATAGTGTTGAACTAAAGCGAAAATCAGAGGCAGGAATTGTTTGAAATAGTTCTTCCGAACATTAACAAAGAACATGTAGTAGATAACAAATATATATTCATTTTCTAAACGATACATAAACCGTTTATCTAGCTTGAAATTTAATTTAAGTTGGCAAATCCTCACCCGGATATCATTGCGCGACGCTCGACTGAGAAAATATGTTGAAATGTACATTTCTACACCAAAGATGCTATACGAATACATTACCCAGACTGGTATTGTTGTTTCTCTTACTCATTCTTTACACAAAGAGAACTCTTTAAAGATGCACTGCACGAACTATGCTAATGCATACATATACAAGAGTCGCCTGCCGTCGCGGTGCAGAAGATCAAACAAATACTTGCTCTTTGTGTTAATGTAAGTGTTATTAGTGACTAAAGAGAAGCCAAATCAAGATATATTAGTAAAAGTAATTTAATTTTCTTACGCGCTAATAAAAATAACGGATGAAGGCTTATATCACACCATTCATATCTTATTTCGCTTTAAATTCTATTTTACTTAGTTTATTGAACATTTCTTTTAGACATTTACATAGTAATTCATTAAAAAAATAAAAAAAAATCCCCTAACTGTATTTAACACTTGAGAGAAGTATACGAATCGAAAGAGACCTCACACTTCATCTAATCGTTCGAGCCGTTTAGGCTGTAAGAGGTCACAATGAATGGGCATACATACATACATACCCGCGACAAACATTAAAATAAATACACAATAAGGCTAATATAAAACAAAATCTAACAAAAAACCGATAATTTATTTAAATTTGCAAACTTTACATAAATATTAATTAATTAGTGTTGCTTGAATTTATAATAATAAGTTTGTTAAAGTAAAAAAATAAAGGTGAATTCTTCAACACATTTTTATTTTTAAAACTTGACCATTATCTAATTGTAAAAATAACTGGTATGGTTTTAAGCAAAATCGTACAAAAATTCATAGAATTAATTACGTATTATTTACATAATACTTTACAGTTTAAACTAAACATGGATATCGGATGCTGCCATAGAATACTTTGAAATACTATATCTTTATATGGTCACAAGTATCTGGTCCGCTTTATATAAGCAAAGCGTTAAGCGCCATCTAGTTACCACAAGTGAGTGTGCGTAAATAGTTTTCCAATAAAAAAGTGTAAACAGAAAAAGTGTTATGTTTCAAATTTTACAAATTTATACAAAGTAATTAGGGCAAAAATAAAGATTGTTATTAGTTTTCATCTTGAGAATAATCTTAACAAATCCAATAAGAATATTATTAGTTTTAATACAACAACATAATCATGTTTATAAGAATATATTATATGAAATAGCTAAGCCAAATATGGTTACGAATATTTAGTTTCGTCCGAAACGTTTCGTCCTAATGTAAGAAAATGAATGTATGTTAAATGAGATCAGAATAGAGCGTAGAATGCAGTCGAGAGTCGAGGGGTCGTGCCGTGAGAAGTTACGACACGCGGCGCGGTCGCGGGCGCGGGTGAGCTCACAGATACCAACCTTGAGATCATCGGTGAGTGCGGGAGCGGTGGTGTACGGGGCTCATTCCTCCCGGTAGAAGCGATCCGCCTTCCCTCGCCGTCAGGCGAACAGCCGTTAGACTACACCGAGGAATTCGCAACGCGCCGTCGACAGTCGAATTTTCTAGTGATACACAATACGATTGTATGACTAAAATCACACTATCACAGCACTGCACCTACTCCAAAACTAGGAGCAAACCGTTCATTTAACGGGCACTCGATAGGTGGGGTAGCGACGAAGCCGGTCGTGTTAGCACGCACGACCAGAAAGGTAGCCGGACTGTGACTGCGCGCAGTGCGCTCGCAGGCTGCGGTGCACGCGCCTCCTCCGTCTGCGTTGCCACCCCCCTCGTCCCCGTCGCACCGTGCCCCGCGCGCCGCGGCGGCCAGTGCCCGCAAAGCCTCGCCCTCTGACGCACCTCCTCAATGATAGAGCTTTTGCACATCCGCTATGGATTTGCGATATTAAGGCTTAAAGGATAATTAATTTCACCACTTTTTTTCTCAATGTATATGTAGCTGTGTTTCCATAACTGAATATTAGTCAAAACATTGAGAAAATGTTATAACAGGTGAAAAAAGTTTTAGAAATTGATTTTGTTATGAAAATAATAACTAAATCGTCATTACAATATTTTTTATTAGTTTATTGACCACGCAGTTAGTAGTGAATCATATTGTTATTCATATATTGTAGTATTCATTTCTAAACAATAAATATAATTAATTATACTACTAACTTGTATTTCATCTTATAATAAACCCAATTAATGTCCATTCAATTTAACAATACTGTAAACTGTTCTCAATATAAAACTACAAGTGAAAATTCCTTGAATTTACTCCTGCACCCTGTTCTATATTTAAGACATCAACGCGCACCGCCAATTTATCGTTATACTAACGTTTTCGTAAAATCAAACGATCTAACGAGTTGAAAGCATTTTTTATCTTCACTCTTATTTACAAAATCCAGACTTTTTACATTACACAAATACTACATTACAAAATTACATTAAATTTACAACCACCAAAACCAGACCACGTACATTGACAACTCTCTTTTTATATCAAATCACTGACATGTTCTATTACAGAACAATAAATTAATTAACCTGCCAGCGACATACACATTCATATACAATTTCTTCTTAATTGTTATTAAACCTCTTTTGTCCCTTCATAAAAGTCAATTTCCATCACACTGTGCTACAACTGTGAATATTTTTTAATATGGGCAATTTTTTCAATTAAACAATGTTTCATCGACAGCGAGTTTAGTTTGGCTCGTTTCAAATTCTGATTACATGAACTTATATTTAAAAAAATAATAGGTCAGTTCCATTTCTTTTCTAAATTTCTCGAGGCTCTTTTATAATAACTAACAAACAATAACGGAAAATCTCGTATTAATGGTGTTAAGTCTACGAGCTTACAGAAAGCTAGGAAATAAGATGTATCAGAAATGAAGTATTTTATTTTGAGACAAATGGAAATGCATAATCTCTACCTACTACTCTGTGTTACAGGCGTGACTATTATGATGCAGCTACACCATTTCATCACTTTATTATTTGACTATACTAATACTATAAGAATGTAATTCTGTTGTAACTAGCTTTATATACCTAAATATATTAAGTACTTATAAGTGAAAAAAATCGTTTTCTTGTCATCTCGTGTTAAACGTATATTTATGTTTATTAAGAAATTAGCCCCATAGCTTGCGATTCCCTCACTTTTATTCTACAAGGCCTCAGAATTCATTCCCTGCCGAGTCAGAGTTTATTTAAGTGACTTAGTTAATTTTAAGTGAGTAGTATTTTTTTCCTATTAAAAGTTGTTAATGTATTTCGAAAACAAAGTTTTGGAAAAACCTACTTTTAATTGACACACTAAATACATTCACCGATGTAATATGTCATTACTTAAGTTATGACATTAAGTGAGGTTAAGAGGTTAATTATGAGGTTAAGTTAGGTTAAGTTCCAAATAATAAATTTTGAAAGTTTGATTTTAAAAAATTGTTTTTATCGGACACTGCTATTGAAATAAGTGAATGTAAACACACTTTACTGTATTATTGTTACAATCTTGGTAATTATGAACTCGTCCCTTCAAACAATGTTTTCAATCTAATGTTAAGTTACTGACTCAAAATCATAAAACATTTTAAAACGATAAATGAACTCATTGACAATGAATGTTCCTCTTCTACTGATCATGTTTGAGAATTTATGAGGCTACTTCAATTAGAAAGACATAAAAGATTAAGACCTGACAAAAACAATACACTGAAACAAACCTCCAAATATATATATGACTCGTATCTCCTTACAATAAATTAATAACACGATTACAGCGTTTCATTCACAATCATTGAACTTTTTCGATTGTAACATTGCTTCACCATCATCATCTGATACTCTACAGCCGCAGGTGGGCCAGTTCCAGACTTCTCTATGTCAGTTTAGTTAGGCTATTGTTTCCTGCCCTTGACCTCGATATTTTTTTCATACGTTCATTGACATCCTGCCCTCTTAACTTCGGCCTACCCCGGAATCGATAACCATCTACCTGGTAAACAAACGCCTAGGAACCTTATACAGTTAATGACACAATTTATAAGTATGATTTCCTAAACTTATAGTTTTCCATTCATTCTTAGATATTTCAATGATGCGACAAAGGTAACTCTTAAATTACTTTAAAAATTTTGGGCCTACGTTTCGGTAAAATATTGACGAATGCCGCATAAAAAATTATTTCGGAGCGACTGGAAGGAGTAGAGTGAATCGACGATTAAAATGTTTGATTTCTAATTCACTCTAACTCAACCCCAAAGCTAACATAATGAGAAAACGAAGGGCGGTCACTACACTACGAGGGGGAACGGCATTCGGATATCACATAAGTGTTTGGAGGAGTGTCTGTGTATGAAGCCTGCCTAATTATTGTACTATCAATCCGTGAATATACATGTCACGGTCCAATGACTCCAATGTATTGAGCGACGTGTCGTTATCTTACTTTATACTTAAAGCCCAACTCCCGAACTATTCAAGATGGAGTCAAGTGTCAACGATACCTATCTCTTCATTCCTTTTAATAAAGATTAGACGCAACAAGTATATTTTGTTAGATGACCGTCAACGACAATGACCATCGAACATCGACCTATTGCAACACTGTACAGATGCGCAGGCGCTAAACCGCTAATTAGAATTTGGCTTACTTGCGCAAAGTCGTCGTCGTTAAATTGTTTTGGGTATTGTATATTTTTCATCTTTTACTAAAAATTACAAAAGCTACCAATATTAATATTGTATTTATTTTGTCTATTAATAAAATATAATTTTTAAAAGATAAAAAATTACATTACTTATTAGTTTTACAGAGATACCCATGATTAGATAAATTGACAATTTAGACATCGATATATATTAGGTTGACAACTAATAAGCTCACCACTTTTTTCGATCGATTGCTAGAACAATGTAGAAGCTTCTAGAGCATTTCACCACAGTATATAAATACAGCGTAAATCAATAACTCGATCATTGCGCAACTGAACTCCAAGGAGTAAAGTTTAGAAGAAATATGGAGATTTCTCGTAAGGAATTTCGACTACTCCTACTTCACGAATTTCGTTTAGGTCGAAAAGCGACCGAAGCAACTTCAAATATATTTGAAACGATGGGTGAGGGTGTGATCTCTTATGATACCGCTAAACATTGGTTCCGGAGGTTCAGAGAAGGAAATTTTGAACTTTCTGATGAACCTCATCCAGGAAGACCGCCTACAATAAATGTGGAGGAATTAGAAAGGCT
>DWLR01004265.1:0-12348 GCA_018246295.1 Papilio alexanor hazarajatica | reverse complement strand
TTACAAAATACGAAAAACCCCCTAAAAGTTAAAAAACGCAATTTTAGCGTGGAGCTGGTGGAATAAAAAGAAAAAAAGGCTTGGAGTGGAAAGGGTTAAGATCTTGTACTTTAATATAATTACATGCTTTCCACAATTACTTAGCAAATATATATTTTTTTCAGGTTTCATTATTGGACATTGACCTGAAAAGGAGAACCAAATCACTTATTACTCTCATCGGGTAGATCCCCTTAACCATGACTGAATAATTGACCTATATTGTGGCACATTATGCTGGTTTGTCCCACATTTTTGACCAATGTCCTGTCCTGTCTATTGCCATTTAAGTTGAGTGGTCCTATCTTTTTAGATTTCTCTATTTCCAATTTATATGGTACTTGAGTTCAAATATGGTAATTTTCCTATCTATTTAAATAGAGAACAGTATTATCCACAGACCCTTAAGTCTCTCCAAATTACCATCTGTTCTTATTCTTATTTTATAGATATAATATTTTTTAATTCTTAAAACTTACGTCCTTCATCTTTGAGAGATTCCAGTTTAACTTCCTCGAGTGGAATAACATGTTGCTTATTATACTTTTTCTTGTTTATGACTATGTTGCCATATACTAAGATGTCATTGAAGAGAAAAAATTGACGGGCTTTTGGCTTCTTGCGGCACATTTTCGTCAGGACACCTTCCCCCACCAAGACCCTGCCTTGTTCTGCCAGTGGCTAAAATACAGAGAAATTTAGTTTGCAATCACAAAACCTGTATGATTTATTACTTTATGAAACACATATTTTTTTTTTTTTAATTATAAGTACAGTAACTTAAGTTGATTGTATCATGTTTTTATTCTAATATATCAACAAAACTTTGAGATTTAATCACAATTCAAAGAGTTGTAGTAGTTAAAAAACTTTGAATAAATAAGTTTACAGTTAAATTGTACATTCATATCTCTCTGATAAATACGAGATATCAATTCGGACACATTGAATGTAGGTACAAAAACTTATCTTCTCGTATTTGTCGGCTGATAAAAGTACTATATTATACATTGTAATTTTTATTTTAGACTAAAATATGAGTTTACCTGGCCCGAACTGCCGAAGCAGTTCTCCACCATTGCAATTCGTCTGGCATTTGCTTCGCTATTTACTGTAAGAAGAGAATAATAATGATCGCTCTAAATTGCGGTAAAGTATCAAAGTTTGACGTCAAAGGAAAGTGACTGAATGAACAAACAATGGAAACTAGCACTTGTTACATTAAGTGTAATATAAATACACAGTTAGAAAGTAAGTTACAAAGAGATTTCTTCCTCACTCATGTTGAATAGTATAGTTAATAGCCTACCTAAACGATCCACCATTATAGAAATTTATTTTCGATTCGTATCGTAGAAACTAGACATGAAACGACACAGAAAAATGTGTCATTCTCTTTTGTTATTGCCATGTCTAATTTTAAATAACTATTATGGTAGCAATAGTGAATGCATAGTTAACTATATATTTTAAATCACTAATATTAAAATTAAATACTTGATGTATTTGTAAGTAAGGTAGTGAAAATATTACAATATGTTAAGATTTTTTGTTTTAATTTGTTACTTGTCAACGAGTTAGAGATTAATCATCAAAAGTTGAAGAAAATCACCGCATAGAAAAAACCGATACTTGGTTAACTTTAAAATGAACCAATAATAAGCGATATTTTCAACCATAGACAAAAATTAATCATGTGAGTGTTCATTTTAAGTGTGATTTCTGACATCTTCTGACAGGCAGTGGTCGATATCTTAGTTTTTATTGTACGTAATTTTATTAAATAAACCTCTAAAATGGCCTGTAAAATTTGTGGTCCCAAGTTATCATTGTGCGGATTGATTTTAAGTGTCTGGGGAATCATCCAGCTGGTGAGTAAAACAAGGGATTTTCAACAAGGCCACAATCTTCTAACATGATAATATTGTAAATTTCTCATTACAGACTCTGATGGGAGTCTTCTATTATATAGAAGCAGTAGCTCTTCTAGAAGATCTGCCACTTGAGGAAGAAAGCGGCCATCACACTGTAGATGCATTTATTCACTCAGTTGAAGTAGGATATCAGCGGGTGAGTAGGCAGTGTTCTTATTATCTAAAATAGGCGTTCAAGGTTTAATTAGGAGTCTGTAAAATAAAGTTTACTAATTTCGTTTTTAGTACCTCTTAATGAGCAAACCTAGAGTTTTACTCATATACATAAAAAAAAATTGTGGCAAAGTTGTGTGTTTTATATAATATAATAACATTACGAGCTTATAAAACACATATTAAATTTAATGTTTTTTTATATCTTCTAAAGGGTCAAGAATTTTACTGATATTGAAATAGTATTAAGAGTACTATTAATGTCTCATTTCTTATGTATTCATGAAGGAAAAGTAACAACAGATATAATTTTGTTTTTAACATGTATTTTTGGTCATATAATATGGGACCTTAATTATTTTATTAAAAAACATATCAAAGAACATTTTACATCATTCATTATTAACCAGGGTGAGTAACCACAATCAACAATTGGTGGCCATTGACTATTTTTGTTTACAATGTTGATTTATAAAATATTGATATGAATATGAAGAAACCAAGTCTCATAGTATAACAGTAATTATAATATCAAATGAGCCTTGTCTTATCTAAAAGGGTAAAATTATTTTTTTAATTGTTTATATGTTTTTCCAGAACTCATACAACTGCTGGATTGCAGCTCTTCTGTATGTTATTACATTGGTAATATCTGGCCATCAGTTCTGGATGAATAACCGTTCTTCGGTTAGCATGTAATGCGCAACATTTGTACTGAGCTAGGTACTTGTTGTTACTATTTATTAGTTCCATTCCATTTACTATGATACAACCTGTTTGAATCACTTTCAAACTGATTTAAGAACTTTAAAATGTTGATATATTGCTTGTTTTTTTTTCCCTTTGAAACAAACCCTAAATAATTATCTTGTAAGAGTCTATTCTAATAAAACCTTTCCAAAGTGTATTGAATATATTTATTACTAATATGTTAATATCTGAGTTTAGACTTTCTTATTAGAACTTTATTAAAAGCTATTGATGCGCTGTGAAATGGCTTTGTAAAAATTTGGGTTGTTTTAATTGCTTAAATGCAAGTTAAAAAAATCTGTAATTTTGAGTATTATCATTGATTTAAAAATAAACCTTAAGGTGATCAAATATGTACATAAAATAATTATTGTAGGAACATTGTAAAATGAATATATAGTATTTCTTTCAAGTAAAGTTATTAATGTTTCATTTGTTATTTATTATTTTCCTCTGTTATAATTTTACGTAAAATACATTACTTATTATTATCATTAATTCTTTTTGTCAATATCCTAGTAAAAAAAACTTTTATAATATCTACAAACAACTGGGGAGTCGAGACTCGTGTCCCCTCCCTAACGAAGGATCAGGGATTTTAGGGTGCTCCGACCGTTGGATGTGTGGTTAGGTTTCATTCAATACTCGTACGCCTTTGTACTCTAAGAGTTGTTGGCTTTTATACTTTAAGACTAGTTTTCATATTCGAAGAGATTAGCTGTACGCGAAAGTAAAAGTCGTTTGATGAAAGTTTGTGAATCGAAATCAATTTTATTTCTTACATGTTATGATTGTTTACGGTTAGAAAGTAGAATCGTTTTTTCCCCGTCGTCCATTACTACACATTAAATCAATACTCGTAAATACTTCTAGGAAGAAGTATTTGGAACGCGTATTTGCAAGTACTCGTACTCGAAATACTTAGTACGCAATTTACCTAGTGTATCTCAGCTTTAAATAAAACACGTATAACTGGCCTTTTAATTATACTTAAAAGGTATTTTTTTTATTTAGTTATTATTTAAACCCAGAAAATATCATATAGAAAGTGAAAAATAAGGGAGGGGATTCAAACTTACAAAACGCATCACCATTGGTCGAAACGAAATGTGACGTCAACGGTCCTGTCATTAGATGTATTGGCGTCGATATTCATGCAGTGTTAGTAGTGTTTGTGAGAAAAGTTGTTTATAATTGTATTCCTGTGTGATTATTGGTGAATATATTTGTTTTCAAACTAGGACGATGACAGAAACTGGTTTTGTCTAATCAAAGTCATTCATGATAGCATATTTTGCATCAAATCTAGATTTCACGAGCGCAGAGATCAAAGGAGTGAAAACTGCGAGGTAATTATTAATTTACATGGTAGGTTGATTGTGCCGGTTAGCGACCAGTTAGCTGGGTTACCCACTTCAGATAAGTAAAAAAAAAATGTTGTCTACATCCAACATAGTACGTGTTACTGTAAATTGGTCCCAAGTATAGTCTAGTTTGGATATAAAACAAAAACAAATACATTTATCTAAATATTATTAAAAAAAAGCTGAAAATGTTAAAATATAGTGAAAACGTCAGTTAGCGACCATTTTCATTAATTTACGACCACCGGTGCGTTGGTTTGCGGCCACTATTTTAATATTAAAAATAAATAACCACTAGTTTAATAAAACACATATAATTAATTAAATAACACTTTTAATAAAGCATAATTAGAGGAATACTTAATAATTGATGACAAAAACAACATGGTGGGTAATATATAATAGCAATATACGTTTTTGTCTTCATCCTCTTCAGCTTTTAAAGCTTTTTTGTTTGTTTTATTGTTTCTAGCTGATCGGGTTCTGGTTTGAGGGTTCACGCCTCTCTTTAATTTCTTCTTCGGCTCTATATTCTTTTCTCTTTAATGTGGCTGCTTATTTCTCTACCTTCAATTTTTCTTTTTCACCAGATGATATGGCAGCAGGTGATTTTAAATGTTTCGGTTTAGCTCGTTGTCATTCCAATCAGCACAATCTAAGTATCTACACTGATGGATCCAAGACGGAACAAGGTACAGGTGTTTTCTCAGAGGACCTAAACATCAGCATACACAGACCATTAGGTGGGTACAAAGTAGTCTTCCAAGCAGAATGCATGGGTGTGATCGAAGCATCACAGGCCATAGCTGCAAGGAAGGTTATGGATAGAAATATTTCGATACTCTTAGCAGACAGTATGGCGGTGCTACAAGCACTGAGGAGTAGTACAATTAACTCAGGACTTATTTACGAATGCCACCTGCGATTAAATGAGATAGGAGCAGGAAATAACATAACCTTACAATTGATAAAAGGTCACAGCAGAGTAAGAGGAAACAACGCAGCAGATGAGTTGGCTCGCAGAAGCACCAGCAGCCGAATGAGCGGCCCAGAACCTGCCGTTTCCTTACCTCCCACATACTTAAGGTCGCGGTAATGGAGAGAAGTTACGCACTTCACTGCGATTTATGGCACAAAATAAGTGACTGTAGACAAACGAAAAAAGCTCTTCCAAATATCAACAGGCGCTTCTCAAGCAGGTTACTTCGCCTGACCAAGTCGCAGATCTGGATCGTCGTGGCAGCTCTCACAGGTTACGGGTAATTTAACAAACATTTGTTTAATATACTCGTAGGGATCACTGACAGGCCTCTATGCAGAGCGTGTATGGTAGAGGAAGAACGGCATGTCACGTTCTGCTACACTGCAATGTCAGCATACTTACTACTTGCTAACTTTAGCTCGTTGTGGTGGATCAAGTATAAACAAATGTTTGCTAAAAGCTATAGATTCTCACATTGACATTGCCATATTTTTTGGAGGAGACTTGATAAGCACATCATCCATAGACACTAATGAACCAATTTATAAGTAACTATCCACACCCAATCCAGTTAAATGATAAAGTGTCATCAACTTTGTTCGTTGGCATTTCTTCTGCAGGATATGGTGAAATTGTACTAAACGTTTCAATTGCCCGGACATCAGTATATCTGCTACTTCAGTTAATTTGAGCGAGAGTACCATATAATTAGGCGGTGGATCTTCCTTGGTAATTATTATAAGTTCATCAAGAAATGATGAAGTTTGATCAACTGTATCTTGGTCATCGGGCTGTGGCATCAATTTGGGCAAAACATGAGCCTGCTCATTTGTAACAATCGGTACTTTGGGATGACTCGGCTTTTGAAGAGTGGATAGAGATACGGAATAAACTTGTGCTACGACAATAATTTCATGAGATTCTTCGGTATTATCAAATTTTCTTGATTTAAAAAAACTCAGATCGTCAAATGGTCGCCTACTGGAGGTGGTCGCGAAACCGACGCAACGACCCTATGGGTTTGACTAAAATTATTTCTACCTTAGGATACACTGTTATTTTAGAATATATTTTTTTCCACATTCCCTAATCGAGAGAGTTGAGTTATAAAAACAACAAAAGAAATTAGACAATAGGTAAAGTTACGCGCAGATTAAGACTAATATCTCTTTGAGTAGTTCAACAAAGAGATTACGTTGAGAACAATGTACGTATTGAAACAAATACCCCATTATGAATTTGGTCATTACCTACGCGTCACTAATGTTACAAAATTAACTTATTACAAAAAGAACGACAACTATAGTGGCTGTTCAATATGGCTATAGTACGAGTACAAGCAGACTAACTAAAAATGGTAACCGACAAACAACTCTAAAAAGCGGAAAAAGCTACATATGCGCAAAAAAATGAGTAACGGCGGATCAATTTATGAGTGTCGAAGTCGTGTGCAGGTGACCAGTAGAATTATATTCACATAATACAAACTAAAACGGTTTTAATGTTTAAACAATTAAAAAATCACTTAACAATAATAAGCAGTCATTAATAATATATTATTCGAAATTGATATTAAAACATAATATTTATTTCGTTGACATAGACTATTTCGCATTTAAGCCTATTGAATGTATTGCACAACGATGCTCAATGCCTTTAAATAAAAGTTATCATTGACGTCTTGATTGTTCGTGTACAATGTAATCTATTCTAAATTGCATACAATAAATTCACCGAACGGCTCTCAGTCTTTAGTTTGTGAAACCAAATTTTTTGTGTAATATTATCTTCGTTTATTACATTTTAAAATGCTAAAGAGTTTTAAGTCAGGTTAGATTACGATAAAAATGCATGTTTAGCCAAGGCGTATGTCGGGCAGAGGAGATTAATAGATAAGGAAATAGAGAGGGGAAGAGGCTGGAGGGGTCAGCTCGTTTTGCTTTTTAGTGAATATGTACTCACGTCCGTAATCGAAAAGGGTAGGCGGAGATTACGGATTTTCATATGGCGTGATCCTGGCACGCCTCTCTTGCTTTTTTCACAGTCATATATATTCGCATACATGTCAATCGGTTACAGGTATCGCTTATACCGCCTTTCTTTATATCACTAATCTAATTGATATAATTTTTGCTGGGACGTTGCCACGCAATGTTGCCACATAGACTTGTCACTCTTCCTTCATTCATCCTTCCAACATGCCCAAACTACCAAAGCATATGAATAGTGAAAGGTAAAGTTTTTGTTACAACATCATAGCTTTCTAGTAAATCGTGTTTAAATGAGTCAAGCATCTGGATGTGAGTAAACCAGGAGCCTTTAGGAATTTAGTTTTATCTAGATCACTAATAAAAATGCTAGGCAGGCATCGATAAATCCGATCGAAGTGATGATGGCCCTGGCTCTCGTTGTGTTTGTAATGCTAATTCACTCGCTCAATGCTACTACTGATAACAGCGTTGTCACTCGAATACTCAATCAAAGCGTAGGTTGAGGAAATTTTAGTTGTTCTTTTATGGGGCATGAGTCATTGCTGTGAGCACGATATCACGTTACCGTCGAGATGCTTCGCCGTAAATAATTTATACCGAAACTTTGTTGACCTTATCGAGGAAGGAAGCTGTATTGTACACAGTCTATAGTAGTAGTATCTAAAAATCTTTTTTATTTATTTATTGGAGAACGGACAGACAAGCAAGCGAATCTAAAATCTATCTTTATAAAAGCGTGCAGCTGGACAGGATGTTACGGTTATATGATAATACAATATTTACGTTTATAAAATATGTTAAAAAAAATTGAAAAAGTCTTTTAATATTAAACTTTTACAGTATTTCTCAAAAAGTGAATCCCACATCCTCAATTATTTAATATGAAATTACACTTAACCTTAAATTAACAGATGTTAATTTATGATAAGAGATTTGTTTACGTTTGTCCTTAACAATTCAGGGGGATCTTTGACGATGTGGTTTATTATTCTACACATATACTTTCACTCCCTTAACTAAGGATACAAAATTATTACGAATTCAGATTTTTACTGTCGTATTTCTGCTGTCATCCAGAGCTTGTTATTTGTCCTTGTTCGTTTTGTTCTATCAGTTAAAATTTGTGCACAACATTTTTTTTTAATTCTTTTTTCAAGATGTTGCTTTTAACTCTTTTTAGTTTCACTTCCTTAAGCGATGAACGGTTGCAAGTTTATTTAATTTAGCTATATGTATCGCTAAAGACCGAATAAATTAATTGCAGTATTTATAACCTCAAAATAATTATAAGGTATTACTCTTAGCCCAATAGGAGTAGACAGCAATCGCACATGCAATCCACTTTTCCAAGACTCACTAACTATATTTATTTATTACATTTTCGAAATACATAGGATTTCGAAAATGGAAAAATCATAAGTGTAATAAGCAAACTGGAAATTAAATCTCCTAAGCTAAATTAATATTGCACAATTAACAGTGCCGTAAATATTAACGTAATCATAGAGGAATTGCTTGGCCTCACCGATCACCCAAGAAACATTCATCGCGATTGGAGTTCGGAGAAAGTTTAGAATATGTTCAAACATAGCAAAGCACAATATTACACGAGTAAGACATTGAAACACACAAACAAACAATGTTAGAAACTACAACTAAATACTTAATATGATCTGAATATAAATCGTACCAATCGATTTTGTGATGTGCTGAATTTAATTTAATTGCCACTTTTTTTTAACGATTCAGCGTATTTTGTGGGAAATCTTTTCACACAAAAGGTAAACTCTTATGCAAGAATATTAATATTCAAGGCACGCCGCCCACACCGCGGCTAAGAACAGAATCGGCCGTATACTTAAACAAAAACAAAACAACAAACAAATCAGTAGAAAAAGATCTTCTTCATTTCGCTATATCGTTTCTGTAGATGCAAACTGAATATGAACTATAACCTATCAGAAATTGGATTTGATCTGATTTTTAATTTAATTATTTGTATTTGATGAAGTTAACTGAAAAAGAGTACTTCGCCTGCAACTTTGACGTAGAAACGTCCAACATCTCTCTCCCCCGTGAGAGCGGTAAAGCACTAGCAAAAGTCGGGAATTAAAATATTAATTAAAGGCGATATCGAATTAGTAAAATTAGTTTAATTCAAAAGGAGATTGATAAAGATGCAGCCAGAGCGCTACCTCTCTTCCTCGAAGTGTAGCTCCAAAGGATTTTCAATTTCAATTACTGCAGTCACAGTGGGATCGCGGAGGGAGAAGGTAGGTCGCCGGATGAAGATAAGGTATTTCCTTTCTTCTCATTCACGATTTTACTATTTAACTACAAATAGTATCATTTATTTCAACTAACGTAAATTAACTGTACGGTAATTTGTCACGCTTTGATCGACTATTCACTTTATCAGATTATGATACCATTTGATAAGTTATTGTGACGTAAAACATTTGTGGAAATAGTGGTTGAATCCTATTTTCATTATTTATTAGAATTCTTTAAGTAGTTCCTTAGTTCTCTCTAAACAGAACATCTTTTCTTTAGTTCCCTCTATATAACTATAATATTAAATTTAGCCGACAGTCATAATATGTACTCATAACGCTTTGTACGTAGCCTCGTTGCGCTTACCCCGAAAAGGGACAACTCAAGAATATTCTTGTATCCCTGTTATAATTCAGAACTGGGACTTTGATATTTAATTTATAAATTAAAAGCTTAAAATCAAACGAATATAAAAAATGTAGGTACGTTAAGCTCTTAATCAAGGACTACATATTTTACAAATCTGTAAGGAAAATAACAAAGAACGATTATTTAATTTTATCGTGGTAACACTTTATTACTTTTGTTGTCACACAATTCTTTCGCATTTTGAAGGACGCCTGGCGTAAAGTAAAACGTACGCGTGATACATCTCTGCATTTATAGGTTTAAAATAAAACCTACATACATGGATGCATAAATCCTTTATCAATACAGGCGACCTCGTGCATAAATCGCGTGCCAAAAGCCTCGCCTACAAGAGTTCCTAATTGGATTTTGTATCTTGACTTATTTCACCCTTGAATGGAAGTAATTTATAAAAAAAAAACTTTACAAATTGACATATATTTATCTCAATGTTTACAAGTATACATCTTACATAAATTCTCCTTCTTAAAAAATAAAGTCTCCTGCAATTTATTGGCAGGTTGAAATTGTATATTGGCTAAAGGTAAAACGATAAAATACACTTGAATATTTCTTAAAATTTAATAACAAGGGCACATGCAAGTAACGGATCACACGATATACATAAGTGATATCTATGAACTTCCAAAACATTAGGAGTGTTGTGTGTGCGTTGCCAACTTTTAAAGACTCTCTTTCCTTGAAGCAAACTGAGTTATAGTCATTCAGAAATGAAACGATGAGACCGCGACAACCGTGTGGTATCTTTAATACTTCAACAAACCAGGCGATCAATGCTATTACGCCGATATACTTCTTTATCGTTTTGGCTAGCGCATGCCAGCCTTAGATCGTTATAAAACCGTCTCTCTCAAAAAGTTTTAAACCATCGGCTCTTAATTAATTAAAACTTACAATGATTTTTAAATAGTGCATTAATTGTTATAACAACAAATATCGTATATGGTAGTAATTTTCGTAATAATTTATTGCAAAAATTACTTTTAATGAATTTCAACGTTTCAGTTCTGATACAAATCTGCCTTTTTAATTACCACAAGATTAGGCACCGTAATAAATTCTTGCCATTTATGAAACCAAATCGAAGCTCGACTTATAAAAAAATATACCCGACAATTTATGGGTGCAACCAATACTAAGTTTTGTTGAAACAATAAAGTAAGCTCATTACATTTTTTTTTATTTTTACACAAGACTTACTGTAACAGCGCATCGAAATTGATTTTCGATTTTACGACCTTATCAGTTCAATGCAACAAATCGGATGTATTAATGGGCCAAGGGCTTTAGCTTGTTTCACGTATCACGGTGGGACATAAATACGCAGGCCTGATAAAAGTCGTACAATGGTAATGACACGCAGCATGGCGACAACGGCGTACCGCTGGGGAGGGGGGTTGTAGGAGAGAGCAGCTGTGGATTTTGTATACCTATTGTCGATAAAAGTTAGGGTTGAGTAACGTTACCACAATTTAAAAAAAAGCGCTGCGCGCGTCAAGTTGCATTCATATAATATGTGTGGACATAAAAAAACTTGTAAAAGGTACGGGCGACTCTTTCACGGGAGACGTATATATATATAATAAAATCGTAACTGATCGGTGTCTGAACACGGAAAATAAATTAGTAAAACGATTACAGGGGGTTTTTACCAATACTATAGAACTCAAAACAACGATTTTTATAATTTTTGTCTGGCTGTTACTTTGTTCGCGCTAATCTCGGAAAGGGCTCAACCGATTTGGATGTGGTTTTCACCAATGTGTAGTAATTAGCTTCAATCGTTAGATTTAGTTTTAATTTCATCTAAATCGGTCTAAAGTTACAAAACGTGTGGAAAATTTAACTTTTAAAATGTTTACAATGTTACTTCGTTAGTTCGCTAGATGGCCTAAAATAATTTAAAAAAAATACACGTAACTCCACACCAGCTGAAAAGATCTGGACGAAATTTGGCACAGAGATAGATTATAGTCTGGAACATCACTTAGGCTTATCCTGGACATATGTATATGTTTACATATAGATACATCAATATTGAATTCCACGCGGACGAAGTCGCTGGCAACAACAGTATAAAATAAATGTCTGATTAATTTAATTTAATGATTTAACCTTGTGTTTATTTATTTGACTACTTATAAGGCATGATCCCCATGGTAGGGAATTTTGCATGGGAAACATCTTACGACTTTGCGTAACTCAAATACTACTAACGTTTTCTAGATATATGCTTATTGTAACAGATGGCGTTAGTAGTGTTATATATACCACCACTATCATTTTCAACTAGACAGTAAATCTCATATTTAACTATGATTAGCTACGTTATAGACCTTTGAGTCTAATTGTGACAGGTCAGGTTAGCCGAGTGCTCTAAGGCGCTAGATTTAAGTCTGTCTATACATCCTCTATATATATATATATATATA
>DWLR01004264.1:0-12352 GCA_018246295.1 Papilio alexanor hazarajatica | reverse complement strand
CTCTTTAAAAGCTGCCCTGGTGACAGCATCCTACGCCCCTCGGGAGTTGGAAACCCTTAAAGAAGATCTCAATTCGGCCTTGTGCCGACCGCCTTATTGGTAGTTGCAGATCGGGGATCCAACAATATATATACAATGTTCAAAAACAGACTGCATATTCCAACAGGACTCTGCATCAGCTCATAGGGCACGAAGCACGCAAAACTGCTTGACCGCCCGTGGAATTGATTTTATGGTGCATGAAGACTGGCCCTCTTCTAGTCCAGATTTGAACACACTGGACTACAAAATATGACAACATTTAGAGGAAAAGGTCTACGCTAAGCCTCATTTGAATTTGGAGTCTCTCCGAGCATCTCTGGTTAAAGCAGCGGCAGAAATAGAAATGAATGTGGTGCGTGTTGCAATCGATGACTGGCCGCGTTGATTAGGGGCAAGTATTTAAAATGGGGGAGGGACTTTCGAATAATGTAAATGAAATTGTATTTTACATTACCTTTTAATTCATATATAATTTCTAAATAATTAACAAATGGTGTATCATTAATTACATTAAGTTTTTGACAGAATTTATGTCCTGACTGGGTATTTGGCCAGAGATATGTAAATATCATCATTTGTAATCGTCTAGTTGAGGACTTTGTTCTACGTTGTGTTTTCATAGTAATTAGGTTCTTTTCGGTGATAATTGAAGGCATGAATATTCACCAGGAATGTCGAAGTTATAGAAAGTGTTATGACGTATTAAAATGTTAAAATTGAAGAAAAAGGGGTTACCCGATGCAACAGGATATCGCACATCCTTAAAAAAATGTAGGGGATGTAAATTACAGTCTGCTATCCTGAATTAGAAGGGGCACTTGGGTGAAATTAAATAAGATAAGCGTCATACTGCAATACAAGGCACAACCATTGAGCTAACGTACACATAGCAAAGCTATACATTGAGCTAACGTACACACAGCAAAGCTATACATTGAGCTAACGTACACACAGCAAAGCTATACATTGAGCTAACGTACACACAGTAAAGCTATACATTGAGCTAACGTACACACAGCAAAGCTCTACATTGAGCTAACGTACACCATATACCGCCCAAGGTACGCACAAGATATCGCAGCAAACGACAATATTAAATATTAAATTATTCAATTTGTATAAAATGCCTTCAACTTCATTTATAAACTTTGGACTGCTTCGATATCCGTCGGTATCTCAATTCTAATTTGGCTTCTAAAACTTTATTGTATGTCATTTATTTGTGTAAATTAAATGTTTTTATAACATTTAATTAATTTTTTAACTTGATCTAAACCTCCTTTTGGCTAAATAATGTTGCATATTCAAATTGATAAGACATATTTTGCTTTTATTTATATTTTGCAAAGATCTTTCTGAGGGTTATTTATATGAATGTATTTAATTTTTTGATTAATATTAAATAGTTTATTTTTAATTATTTGATAACGTTAGTTACAATACTAAAATGATCAAAATAAATTAATGTAATATTTAATATTTTAAATAGTCCCTTAACATATCTTATCTTATAAAGCGAATGTGGACTTGAGTTATCAAAAACAATATTAGCTATTATTTTGTTTGTCCTTATAACCTATACACATGAAAATCTCAGCGAAATATTTTTACTTGATCATCGAACAAAAATTATATTTAAAAAAACCCTTGCTATAAAACTTGCGATAGCTCATTGAAAAGATAAATTTGAATCCTCGTATGTTTATTAAAAAAAATATATATTTTGAGGAAACTTAAAGACCAAATCCCCGCTTTCATTAAAATGTACAAGCGTCCCTCTCTCCGTTCCGCACTTTTCATTAGTTTCAAAAAATTCTGCAATCTAAAGATGTTGTTTTTCGCAAAATGAAAACATCAGTGCACAGCCGAGGCTGATTGCTAACGTAGGTTCCTCTGTACTAAAATTCAATATACAATTTTTATTTAAATATTTATAATGTGAAATTGCTTTAACAACATGATTAAATATCTGAAAAGAGTAACGATGAGGCTTTCAGCTAAATAAATACGAACTTGTCAGAAACAATTGGCTAAAAAAAAACGTGGTGAAATGGCATATAGAATTGACGAACTATCTCCAATTCTACTATTACATTTGGTGAGATATAATTTATAGAACATCATTCATCTCCCTACCCATTCCCACTCTTTATGCCGTCTACACAACAGGCTTTCGTCTTCTACGTCGATCTATCATCCGTCATTTCAGTGGTCCCTCCTTAATCATGTTACCTTTTACGCAATCCATCCATTTCTTCCTAGGCATACTCCTACCGCCGTATTCTGGTGCACTCCACATCCTTGTCTAAAACTCCTTGTTACATGCCGTCACTCCCACCTTATAACTGCCACACACAATACTAAAAATTTTCTCCTTAATTTATCTATCTCTGGTTTCATGTAACCCAACACATCCATCTCAACATTCGAATTTCTGCCGCATGTATCCTCTTTTCATCCGTCTTTACTGCCCAACGTATTCCTTTAACTAACTATCTTATACTACTGAAGGTGATAAGTGACGAGAAAAATAGAATAAATGACGGATGAAATGGTGATGGATCACGGACTTAACATACTACCAACCAGCTCCCTTAAAATAAAGGAGAAAATTTACAAAACCATCTTAAGACCTGATCGGAGTATTGTGCAGACCTTGCTCAAGTGGAGCGAGTTATGCTACTGTTTTCATGCGTGTTGTGTATTTATACCTTGCAATATTAAATATTATGTGTTACAAGCTTAGGACTGTACGTTGAATTTAGTACAAAAAGCCGATATTTATCTACTTTAATATTAATGGTTTATTACTGAAGCACAATAATACAGCTTATTAATAGAATGCTTTTGTGTAAGCCAAATATTTCAGATCAGCGCGTTTACACGTATAAGTAAAGGTACCTTTTAGGCAGAAACATCATTAATCATCGCTATAAGGTTTAAATAATCGAGGTAGCTTTAAGCGTAATTATTTTCGTAACCAGTTTATGATATTATGTATTAACTTAAAAAAATCAGAAATTAATCTTAATTTAAATAAATATTTAAATTACGTTTTACGAAGTACTTATAGTATTTTCTTATAAATATAATAATTATTAATTTTAATGAAACCACCGCAAGAATATTGTTACATCAGTTTACTAGCAATCACTCGAAATTTAGATGATAAAGTATAAAATAAACCAAAACGAATTCGAGCCTTTAGAATATTTCTAAACACGTTATCGTGTATAACATAAATTCAATATGAAATAACCTTCTCAACGTTTGAGGTGAAAATTTTCCAAGCAAGTTTTCCCAACACCGTCTGCTTCACAATTTGAACCCCTTCCCAGAGATATTTTATCAGCTCTGGCGCACAGAGTACGATGAATGAATATATTTCAAAAATATTTATGTTGTGTGCTCATTTCAAAAAGATTTTATTTCCAACTAAAGTCAAGTCACGACACTTACCTACTAATGCTTATACTCATATTTATGTCCGTATCACATTAGAAGAAATAAACAGTCCCTGTGAACGATTGCGATAGTAATCAGATCTTTATAGTCGGTATCACCGTGATCCGACCGTACCGACACCGTATCTCAATGCACAAGGGTAAGACAAATGAAGTAAGTAAGCTCGTAAATCGTGTGCCAACGAAATAAACAGTCAAAACATTTTGAATGCATTTGACTACGCGTTACATAAGCTTGAAAATTTGTTTTCAAACTAAAACCTGTAGTTTCAAAACATTACAAAACTTAGTCTGTTAGCTGGTCATATATAAATTCATTAAATTGCCTAAGATTAAATCAACAGGTCCCGGAGATAGTGCACCGTCCATACTTTGTAGAACATGACTTGTTTGAAATGTATATATAGTATAAAGTATCATCGCATTGATTAGAACTGCTCAACACTATGGTCAAATGAACAATGAGTACAAAGTAGATGTACCTTTCTCTTCCCCCACTAAAGTAATGCAGTAGTTAATTTATCTCTGTTATATGTTTTTTCTTCAAATATTTCTCTTTAACGGCCATTATCCGACTACCAACACGAATGTAATGGAGGGTGTAGGTAAAAGTTTCTAACTTCCCTGCATTATATTACGGCGAAAGATATGAGAATACGGAATTTATGAACCGCCTTTTTGTTGTGGTTTTGTCTGAATTGCGTATATTTTATATATTAAATCTAATCAGAATAACAAAATAATGTAAACAATTATACATTAATTTCTAATTGTAATTAAATAAACATCGACACATTAAATGTTTACAAATTTTGACGTTCAATTTGTACATTGACTAAGTATACAAAATGGTTCATGAGTATGTACTTTTGAAGACTCACAACCCTTGTAATTTTGTCATAGTTTGATTCTATTCGTTGCATTGTCTTTTACATAATGGATTCGAAATGCCGTGATAAGCATAACATGTAAACATAAATAGATTTCGTTGAAATTAGTAACATTTTATCATCAAAAATTATACAACAGGAATTGAACTAATATACTAAGGACAGTTATTAAATTTTATTTAATAGCAGAAAAATTATAAATAAGGTGAACCTTCTATTTCGATAGAAATTAAATGCTGATCTATAGAATGGGCATCATTCATGATCACCGCTAAGATGGCTGGCTTAATCATAAGGGCGATGTGTTTATAGAGTTCCTTCAAAATATTTATGTCTGAAAAAGGAATACTTAATTATTATTGCCGTTTTTTATTTAGAAATAAAATTAACTTTCATGCAGTAAAAGAAAAAAACATATACACTATAACCTCTTTATTCATGAGCAAAGCAAATCTTGCAATCATGTAAGCACCAACGAAATGCTTAACGATAACGATAAAAAGATATAAGATTATTTCTATACTTGTAAAAATGCCCGAACGAACCAGAGGGAAAATGACATCAATCAATAACATCCCTTGCCGTGTCCTACTAATCTCACACCGAGCAAATAGCCGTCTGGATGCATTCAGCCCGACGACCGCCTATAAATAAATAAACAAGAACATTTTATGATTTTCTACTAACTCATCTTAGAAAACGAGCGCGAGGGATCTTCCGCGTGAACTAACTCGCAAGTGCGACGTGACAGTTGGGCGATAACCATTAGCTCGGTGAATATTTCGCGTCTCATTTACACGAACCATTTATTTTAATACTTTGTTTTACTTTTTCATTGTGTTCGTTAAATTATGAACACAATGAACTCAGCATTACTATCGATAAGGATGATGAAACATCGCATATCTCTCAGTTGCAGCGTTTAATCGTAAAACTGTTATTATCCGATTATTATCGATTATTATTAATTATTATTGATTTGACCCTCAACTAGGTTTCCAACATTCTATGAGAAGTGGAGCTAGATGTTAAACGATATACAAGGCGAAACGTCTCCGTTAAAATAACAAGCTTTCACATTTAAAAGCTTTTGCAAATGCTCACATATTTTCCATGGCAATGAATCGCCTTTAAAATAAACATACGCTTTATAGTCAAAAAGAAAACTAACGGATGGGCTCGTACTGAGGACGGCATAGCGTACCAGACCGGTTAATACTAATATAATGTAATTAATATAATGTGTTTTACTGTAATTCAAGATAGTAATAGTAATTATGAAAACTGCGGTCTCTAAGTACATATAAGATTAGAATGATTGGTCCTATCTGTAATGATTAAGTCCCGTTCAAAATGACACTTATACTGATAGGAGTCTAGAAAATTTTCTTAATAAAAATATGACGAGTGAAACATTCGTTCAGCAAAATTCGTTTTAGCAGAAATAAATTAAAGGCTGGGTTGGTGTAGTAGGCGATGCAGGGCGGCGCGGGGCATCTGGGCGCCGCCCGCCCGCAGGCGCGCGTGCTCCGAGTGCGGCCGAGTACGCACGATCGTTCCGCCCCGAACGACGGCGGAGTCCGACGAGCGAGGCGCCCTACGTCGCCGTCTCTCTAACCAGTCGCAGTGAGAGCCGCCAGGGCGTTGGACTAGTTCCGTGTGTCCGCGTGCTCGGTTATGTAACTTAAAAAAACTTATTTATTTATAAACCTTACATATAACTCAGGGCTTGAACGCGTTTTATCCTCACGGATTCACAGCATTATACATTTTGCGTATATAATACCGGTACCGGCGATCGCAGTACATGTGTAACAGTGATGTGTACCTACGCCTATCCTCGGGGCAATAGACATCGGAACAGGTTCATCGTTTCGTTCGAAAATTTTATTTGTAATACGATCACAAAATACTGCATCGATTTTTGATTTTTGTAAATAATTTTTTAAACGAATTTAATGCTACGGTAATTTGTTACTAAGACAATTCTAACGCTTCCAATTAAACATTACTTCGAATTAAAATTGATTTTGCCAGTATTACAAAACTTAAATGACAAATTGAATTTCATATGCAACATTCCTCAAAAAGCTTTTGCTTTTCGGTTATTCGAATAAAACAACATTTACATAAAATAACGCATTGCAGAATACATGTACGTTTTATATTTTTCATGCACTTAATTTGTAACTAATAATAAGAACTAGCATGAATATATCATTCATATTTTTCTTGACACACTGAACAAATTTCCACAACAAAATACGTGAAATATTATAGCAAAATTGTTACTGGAAAATTATTTTTTATGATGAAAAGCTCAAATCTTTTTTATTTCGCCAGGTTTCGAGTTATTTTTACCGTTGAACCCAGTGATTTTAAATAGACATCGTACAAATTTACTTATGCTCTATATCACCGATGCATTCAAAAGACACTTGAAGTATTCGTCACGACATGAAACATTTTACCGGCGCTGTGGTTACGCCGAACAATTGTTCTGAAGCAAAGAGCCGCGGTGACGACTCTTGACCTATAAGCCACCAGCAATCATAAACAATTCTTTACCACACTAGTTTTCGTCCAAGCATTATTAAACTTGCCGGTATACTTACGAAGGAGGAAATTCAAACCGTTGATAGCGTTGGAAACAAATACAAGCATAGGAAAATATACGAAAAACGTAATCCCCAAAAAGAAGTTAACTTTTTTTAATAGCAACTCGCGAGTGCCGCAGCTAAAAATATTTTATACACGGCACAATTCGTTGCTAATTACTTGCACCAAACGTGAAAATCTTTTTTTCTGTTGCTTAACATCTTTTTCGCAAATTCCCCTACTCGTATTCCGCTCTTAATCAACACTGTGGTAAATAAATCGTTTTTAAGGTTTTATCGAATAATTAACTAATAATTGTTCCAAATTACAGAAATAATTTGCACTGCATCACAAAGAAGCCTCTATTACCATTTGAAACTCTGTAATTAAAATTAATAAGGAATTCTTAAATGAAATTAACTTCATTAAAATAATTACATCTTTTTAAGTCAATGCGGTGATAACGAATCCATTTTTAAACGTTCAACCGTCGAAATTATTAAAATGGGATAAGTTATTAACAGCAGGAAAGCTGAAGTTAATAGTAAATTAAATTTCAACTGGCTCGACTTTTCTGATAGATTTGATTAACATGGAATTTAAATTTTTATTCGATAATTGATTCTTTTTATTACTAAAGCTTTGTAAATACTATGAACGAGATTGATTATCAGTTTATCTCATAACTTGCATAAATCAGGGTAAGTATATTTAAATTTAAATTGTTACTCTTGCTTCAGATTTCTGAAGGCATTTCTACATGAAAAATATATTTATAAAATTTACAAATTTAAACGCATTTCATTGAGAACGAATAAATAAATCAATATGCACTATTAATATGTGTTATTAAATTGCGTGTAAATCATAGGGGTGGGCAGATATTACAGAATTCCAATTGGTGCGATTCTGGCTCACATCTCGCTTCTTCTACGTCCATATCTTCATTTTTTATATTGACTTTCTTTTATATGTCGCTAACCTTATCTGATATATATTTTTATAAGGACTAGCATAATCTAGCATAATCTTGGTCTCAAAAATATTTGAGTTTTAATATATCATTAAATATAATTTTAAAACAAAGATTTATAACATTAATGCCGTACGCAGTTATGTGGTAAAAGTACGTTAAAAATATAAACATTAATACATTATCATTAAGTAACTTTATTTGGTTAAGTCTTTGCTTGGATGTATTGAATTTAGATACATTTTCTCTAGTCGGTTTTCATGAAATTAAATGCACATTAACACAATGACTTGATGTATGTCTGTTCGCATTATTTGACCTATATAATAAACAAAAAAGATTTAATTCAATGTATGTGTTCGATAAGCTTAAAAACTACTGAACCTATTTTAAATTAATTTCATTAATAGATTGGCTATATTTTATTTCTAAATTTTATTGTCTGCCTACCCGAGCGAAGCCAGGGCAAGTTGTTGGTATCTTATAAAATTCCATGAACAAGCCTTCCATTATTGACCAAATCTGATGTGCCAATTAAACTAAAATCTAACATCTACACTTAAAGGGCTTATGAGTGTCACTTTCAAATTATACAGTTATGTCCACGAGTTCGAATATCGCAAAAAGCTCTGAGGGATAACCGTTTTCTTTCGTGCCAACGTCCATATTCTAGCTGGGTATCCTTTAAAATCTCTCCAGTTCAAGTAATGCTAAGCGGCGTTCGTTATAAACATTCTGCACACTGATTCCCGCTTCTTAAGTTCTTGTTGAATTAATAAATTAAAGAACATCCGTTTCGGGTGTTCAGTGTTCTGTAAATGTCATTGTTTTTAATGTAGCAGGCTTCAAGTTGTATTTTCTAACATACAAAATAGCCACAAATCTTTCAAAGACACGTTTTAAAACCACTATTCAGTATGTTCTGAAATCCATAAATATCTATTTAATTTAAATGTGATATTATTCGTTTACATAACTTAGAAATGTCTGTTCCCATTTCCATTATCGTATATTATTTGTATGTATTGTTAATCTTGTAAAAAATTCATTTATTTCATGTTATTGTGTATTTAGTCGAATCAGTATTTGAATAAACATGTGGTAATGTAGTGTATTGTGTCAGATTTACAATTGTTATTTATTACTAACACGCCAGTAGTTTGTCATCCATTCAATACACATACATATGTACGTTATAGTTTTCTTTTTCACATATTTATGGTATTTAATAAAGGAATATTTTTGTGGCACATTCTTTAATTATTATTATAAATTTTGCGACGAATTTTGCATATTGAATTTTCTCACCTCCCGTATTAGATCACGTATGGTCTTTTTAAATATTAAAAAAGTGTCACAGTTAAATTTAGTAACACAAAATCCACCCCAAATTTAATTTTTAAATAGTTTATTGATAAATTTTAATTTTCAAATTGATTCCCACATATTTGTTCCAATATTGATTCGACAAAGCTCGTCAACGTATCAAATCTAATCTAATGTAACGAAGCCTGACGTTATTTTGCTTTATACCGTTCGGTTATTGTTCCACGCGGGATTTAATGAAAATATACGCAAAATTCATAACATTATTAAGCGCTTTCTAATGTTTGTGATGTAGCATCCGACGTTGGTTTAATAATATGCTAATTTGTACCGAACTTGTTAGTTCACAGGAGTCGTGGTTACCAATAACAATTAACTTGTGGAATATCTTAAATGGCACAGTTGTCGACACGAGACATTGTCTTCATTTAATAACTAAATTCTACGAACTATTAAATTATTACCTAACATTCCTATACATATAACAGTATCTTAAATTAAATTGTAAAATTACTCAATATGTAGTGATTATGTCATTTTATATATTATGTTTGTTTTCTCGTATGTCGTTCTTCTTCCAAATTTTAGGTAGTATTTATTTTCGGTAGTTGTTTATTATTTTACAAATCAGAGATTCAGAGACAAAAGTAGGTCAACGTGCATCAATTACTTCTCGTATGAATCAGTAGTTGGCTTAATTATTGACATCGCTGTGACAATCACTATCAATAAGTAACAATGAATGGACTCACCTTTCTATTTTTTACTTTGCACCTAGTAATAAATAATTTTATTGCATTTCTACATCTAGTGATCGTATTAATATAAATGTTAACGTATTATTTGTATGGTTTATTAATTTTTAAGTCTTAAAATCACATTGCTATATCGGCTGTACATATTTTGTAATTTTTAGATGAAGATTTTTAATCTTAACTTGTAATTTTGAAATTCACAAACCAAACTTAGGTCTTTTAAGTTTGATTTAATGTACATCGGTATAATCTTTAAAATGTGTTATTTTTCATGATATTCCAATTTGCAAACTAAATACTAGAAAATGTATGTACAAGTAATAAAATCAATAATCAATCTCGTCCGATGGATTCGCTGCATCACAAGGGATAAATCAATTTACCTACACGTGTCACCGGGTCACACCTGGCCGTAATAATTTTACGTCCATATTATGTCATTTGCTGGGGTAGGAGGGGGGATGGCCTGGTGACGTCACGGGAGTCCAAACGCGACGCCGCTTTGCTTCCATCACGCCCTACTTCCCTTATGAAAGCGCTCGCTGTTAGCATAATTAAAACGTGCCCAAACTATGTACTAATTAAGTAATTTATCATTTGCTAATACACTGTTTATACAATATTCGGTTAGTCTCAAGTGATACGGAAGCAATGCGTCAATCTTATTTCATAAATGCGCCAACGAGCAGGAAAGACGTTGCCGCCTGGAATGTTCGCTGTTTTTTTTTTCATGTCTGACATCTTGCCATTGTCCGTAGGCGTCTTCGCAGAAAATTTTACAACTTTTATACATTTTTCTCACTCCCCTATTTCTCCGCTAAGTCTCGTAATTATTCATAAGTAGTTCTTTCCCTTAGTTTCTACTATCTCAAAGTTTTAGCAACTACTTATATATAACAAAAAGCACGAATAAAAAAATGAACAAAAGAAGAAAATTTATTCTTACATCAATAATGTTCTTACATGTTTATTACTAATGTCAAAGAAGAAAGAATAGTAATTTATGTTATGAAATATATATTTTTTTGTCATTTGTAAGTTCTAACAAATAGAAAACATTATATTTAAACTAACTATTCTCTAGTATTGCCATTGAAACTTTATGCAAACATTTTCAATAAATTAGTAGGATTGAATTACTTAAATAAAATTATAAACTTACTTCTTTTTCGAATATAGTATATTATACGAAGATTATTGGAAGAAAATATTAATACAGCAGCATCTTTTTTAATAAACCGTTTCATTAGACGAAGGAAAAATCTAGTGGGTGTGAATTTATTTCCTCTGTTACAGTCGTTGGTGACAGGTTGTTAACGTCCATTGCAGTGAACAAGCTTCAAATGCAGAACGCTTACCCACTCGGTCCTCGTTATAAGTCGACATAACTTGTTTACGCTCCTCCTCGAATTCCTTTGTAAATTAGTCGATGGATCGCTTTGTGCATCTGTGAATGGATTCTCACTTTCTACTTAATTGGGCGCGGCTGAAAATTTTTAATTAATTTAGTACGGTCCCGTTTGCAAACCTTTCTTTTGGCTTGAGATATATTAATGAAACTCTTTGGTGAGTAAGCGAAGTATAATTGTTGAATAATGAAGAAAACTCAACAACTCCGATTTTTTAAGAAATTTATAGGTTATGTTATAATCACTGAAATAGTAGAAAGTATCAATAAAAAGAAACAAAAAAATAAATAACTAGCAATAAATAAAATTGGCCAAATCCTTAAAATCCGCAACTATGCGATTAAGTGGCTTATAGTTAAATTTGATGTTCCGCACTTACAGAGGATAGGCGTAACACATTACTGTTCACAATTTACGAAGAATATCTCAACAACACGGTTTAATCTTGATCTACGTATGAACCAACAGGTTTAAAATAACACCATTGCTACAGTTTCACAAAATTAAAAATAGTAATTGATAAATAGAAAATTTAAAACTATAAATCAACAAATAAGTGATATATGAAATCGTTTACAATGACTTTACCGTGGGACAGCTAAGAGAAGTGAAATGCTTCATATGACACGATAACACTTCGTGGAGCAGTGTTAGGGCGGGAGCGGCAAACAGCGGGCGGGGGCGAGGGCGCGCCCGGGATGAGGTGACGGTCGCCGCCGGCCGCTGACGCCGCTCTTCGCCTCGCCAATGATGGTGGAAACGCACCGCGCGCCGGCGGCACGATGCCGCTCGACGAGATGACGCGACGCACCCTGGAGCTCGTCGAATCGCTGCGTGGCACCGACACGAGCGGAACCCTGCTCGCGGTGCTCGATCGAACCGTGTCACCGATGGG
>DWLR01004263.1:0-12354 GCA_018246295.1 Papilio alexanor hazarajatica | reverse complement strand
CAGATGCGTTGCCGGCCTTTAAGGAGGAAGTACACTCTTTGCTTGAAGGCCCCTAAGTCGTATCGGTTTGGAAATACTGTTGGGGACAGATCATTCCACAGAAATTAAAATTAAGGTAAATTCTTTTTAATTAGCTGTAAACTTTGATGATGCACGTCCGCTTACAGAAAGTTCATCAATCCGTCCATCTCAGCCTAAGATCGTCCACAGCTGGACATAGTTCTCCCCTATTGATCTCATCAATGGGGGTTGGGGGGGGGGTTAATGTGCCATAATTGCAATGCTTAGAAAGCGGGTTGGCGATTGCAGTATGTTCCACCGTACTAAGAGAAGGACGCTGCTGCCCGGCCTCCGGTGGTCTTTTCATTCAGACACAAGACAAACAGACATGTTCATGTTTTAACGTGTAAAGTTGTCATTTGTACGGCAATATATTTGAAAAGGGTCCTTGTATGTTACTTTTCAATTGCATGATTTATTTGTGTCATTTACACGATATGTAAAGGTTTATTTTCTTATTGCTTAACATTAGGCACAATCAAGTCGAATGATTTGTTCACAATGACATTAAAGAAATGAGTCTCAAAATGGCCTGTGAAAAAGTTTAATCTAAAGTCTGTATCACATAATTTTCAGTTTTCGTCACTTCTGTACCCTTGAGATTAGATTAGAAAGTGGAATAATAGATAAATAATAACCAATTTAATTTTAGATAAATGGATTTAAGGCTCGATTGGTTAGTTTTTCCTCTTAAAGGCTTATTGATATACAAGAACAGGAATAGAAACTTTATCCAGTTTGGTCTTTTACCCCAACATAAATTAATAAAAATACATAATTTACGAGTTTTTTATGAGAAAAAAATTCGGAAATCACAATCATATAGTTAACTTCAAGGGTCTTGTATTTGCATTTTGAAATTAAAAGAGAAATTTTGTAACTGGTTATAATATTATTCAGAATATTCTAATTAGCAACACTCTCCCGTTTTCAAACCCTAAAAGAATGAAAAACATCTATATTTTTTTATTAAAATTAACGCAAAAATTACTTGCTATTGTACTTTATTATTTTAACGATAAAATTAAGTCAGTTTGTAAAATTTAGTGCGAATAACGTGTGTATTACAACGCTTGAAATTGCAATTGAATTGTGTAAACTTGATAGCAAAGTATCATTGTAATACTGGTTAATATTTTGTTTCTTTTATAACGACTTGTATCTATGTAGATAGTGAATTTTCAGCTATAAATAAAATAAATGATAATCTAGTTTCATTAAAATATTAGATATTTTATAGCTTTCATAGGTTTTTAATTTAAATTGGTTTGAGGAATCCATTATTTCTAAAGATATGGCTTTTTTGTAACTATACCGATTGGCTTCGACGTAACACTTTTGATTAGTTCAAATAATGAATTGCTAATGTTTCTGAATTAATATAACTTTAGCTTTTATAGTTTTTCTGCATCAAGAGTTTGTTGAAAAGGTTTATAAATTCAAAGATTTTATACAGATTAAAAAAAGG
Source organism: Papilio alexanor hazarajatica (assembly GCA_018246295.1). Classification (NCBI taxonomy): domain Eukaryota; kingdom Metazoa; phylum Arthropoda; class Insecta; order Lepidoptera; family Papilionidae; genus Papilio; species Papilio alexanor. Next base: position 10,826 of record DWLR01004263.1, on the reverse strand, counting down.
AAAAAAAAATTATACCATTTTTCTCCCAGTAGTCGTTGCATATGTTTTTGTAGATAACAGTTTCATATTGTCTATGAATCAAAAAACACATATCTAATATGACTGGAGTACGGAGTAGTTTTTGGCTCTTTATTGCAAATATAGCAACGGTCATTTCATTCCACTGGGATAGCCTGAAGTTTTCTAACTTCTCCAGTGTAATGAACCACTTCCACTACCTTTATATAAACAAGTGGACCGTGAAACGATATTTTAACGTATAAACAGAATGAAATGTCAATTGAGAAATTTATCAAATATTTGCCGTGAGTTATCGTCGGGGACTCCCCGAGGAAATCTTGTCACCGATTGATTTCTAACGTGTATTCGAGATGTTTGCTGTTACGAATTTTAATATATAAATGTTTAATTAAAGAAATGAAAAAATCTGTTCATTTTTGAAAAAAAAAAACAATGTAAATAGTTTTAGTGTTGTTACACTATGGGAATAAAACTAATTAGAAACTTCTTCTGTCGATGATATTTTACATTTTGTTGGTTTTAGTTGTATTAAAAAAATTATTTAATTGTTCCATGTTTTCGTTTATTCGGCACGATTCTTACATTCGCGGAACACAATTGAAATTATATTAATCTATTTGTATCTTTAGAGTTTTTATACACATGTATATATAATAAGGTTTCCTATTTTATTAAGGACTATTTTACATTGCTATTAGACAACAAAATACATGAAATTTCATAAAAGTGTTAACATTAATTCAATATTTTATCATTAATGTTCGCGACAAAAAGTGCCCCATGTGGCCATTTAATTTGGCTTCAAAGCATTTAACGATTGACGTGTTTTGGTTGATATAAATAGTTTTCCTAGTGATTTCGTGATTTTGCAAGTCAATGAAAACTGCCGAAACTCTGAGTTAATTACATCTTATATAACATCTGTGAGCTGTGGTGACCACCCACCGCACTTGTAATGGGATTGTCCCTTTATATTTTAATCACATTTATTGAAGAACTGGCATAAATGATGCATTTAACAGCCACGTTAAGCATCCACGACAAAAAATAAATGCCAAGTGCTTGCTTTCAAGCAAGCTTTCTTTAAGAAAGAAAGTTCACCTTTTCTTAAAAGTTATGGAATCGAGTTGTTTAGTGTACAAAGTTTCGTAAAAAAACTTACTAAAGTTGTAGAATGTGTAACCAAGGACGATTCGTAGGTCTATTGAAATTACAAAAAAATAACTAATTTTTAATAGAAAAAATGGGATTTTTGGGATACCGTGATTGATGAAAATTAAATCCCAAACCAAGCATACAATTGCAAGATCTCAAGATACTGGGAGCTCATTCTGAATAGATCGGATAAATCGGGTCGGAATAAAATTATAATTAAAAAGAAGGGTACTTAGCCAGCAACTTTGACATCGGAACGTCAAACACCTCAGTCTAACCGTGACAATGAGTGTTGAAAAGCGATCGAAACGTTGGGAAATAAAATATTAAGTAAACGTGATAAAATCCGAAAAATTAGTGTAATTTTGATGTCAAATATTCGCGTGAAAATAAGAAACCATTATTTAGGTTATTATTCTTCGCTATTTAACTACTACTGAAGGAATAATTTAATATTATTGCTTTTACTAATTACGGTAAATTTTCACACTTGAACGTCATTTGACATAATAATCATAAACAGTAAAATTAAAAACTAAACATCAGAAAGTTTGGTATCTCTAGCATCTCTAAAACGTTATTAAAATTCGGTTCGCGCGCAAACCCAAAAACTGACAGTTAACAGTTTACGCGAGGCCTGATGAATAGTTGTTGGCCGGTTTTATGCAACGGCACGAGCACGCTCAGCCTTGTTAATTAACCAGTCGGCTAATTACTTTCCCAGTGAATAAATATGGAAATAATTCCAAATAAGATCGTTCTGGAACATTGCTGGCCATTAAGTAATTTAATTTTAACCGAACCACGCATGTTTAAATTTTATTTTACAAGAGTGCGCTTTTGTAACGTTCCTTTTGTTCTCTGGATGATTATACATACCATTTTAATGATATAACTTTTAATATACATAAAAAATTGTCCGAGTTCACTTTTGCGGAGGAGGACAACGTAGCTCCCTTTCGGAAGCGGTATCTACAATACCGCTTCAATAAAAAATTGCAAATATTATTTAATTAAGAATAACTAACACTTTGGTGATTAAAATTCATATGACATTCATTAGCACGCTGAATGTTATAAAGTTAACGCAAAGTTTCACATCACTCGCGTTCATTTGTCACTTTGAAATGCAAATGCACGCCATATTATGATTTGCGTCATTTTAAAGGTAGAATTGACCACGAAACGAAACGCGACGTGGATTAAAGAGAACTCGAATTAGCATTTTAATAACGGGCGCGTTTTTTATGTTATTTATTTATAATTATTTCATATTTACATAGGTATATTCATAGGTACATGGCTGAAGACGCAGCGAAAGTTGCTTATAATAAAGTTATTTTTTAATTGATGATATAACAAAGTGTTTCTGAAAGTTAGAACAAACCATATGCTTGCTTTTAATTTATGTTGTCATAATACGATTCAGCTAGCTCAGTGGTATGTTTGCCTTACCAATACAAATTGTATCGGGATTTATTTCCAGCTATTGATCATTCAGCTATTCTACGTTACTTTTCTGGTTTAAATAGAATTTTAATGGGCCATGAGTTACATATGTCAGGAAATTGATAATTTCTAAAAGTTAAGAGATTAAGGTAAAATTAATTAGAGACTGCTTTTCTCTCTTTTTTCAATATTCTTCCTTGACAATATTTATTAATGAAAACTATGTACAAATGGGATAAATTACTTTTTAAACTTACACGAAAGCGAGGCTTTATTGTTTTCTCGGGTGCTTTCAGTCCGGTCACGCGGGCGATTTGTCACAATCATTGCACTTATTGCCCCAGGTGGGTTTAAATTGTCGCCCTACACGGATCTCTTTTGTAACTTGTTACATCACACTCTTGCTTTATGTAAATTAGAAATTAAATTATTCAATAATGTGTCTATGGAATAGTTAACTCCTTGTGTAATTATAAAAATTTTAAACTTTAATATTAAACAGAATTATTTTCAACAGCGGCACTTATTTAATTATTCAAATTATGTATAATTTCTATAATTAAATTTATCAAGTTGATTTTGAATGTGAGCACATGAGTTGGCTTGTGTGTATGTATGCATAGGTGAATGTATATTTATACGTAGACAGATTACTTACAAACATACAAGAGTTGTTTATATTCGTAGCTACGTGGAGATATATAGGTTCTTTACTTAAATTAATTCAAATTTCTACAAAAAGCTGAAATTAATTAATAAAAGTCCGAATTCGAAGTAAAAAAAAAACCTTTATGTTATGTTCTTCTACGCATTCGACAAACATTTCTATCTAAATCTTATCAAGGTAATAGAAGAAATTTGGGTGAAAATATTTATTTGATTAAAACCAAAGCATTCCTTTGTAGTTTGTTTATTTCGTTGTTCCAGTGACGAGAGAGTATTGTGTTACAATATTTTTAATGATTTCTCAAATTTCACAAACACAATTTTAATAGATTATTGTATAGGTCAAGTAATTTGTTTCATGTTATAATCTCTAAGAAGTAAGTTATTGTAAATAATATTTTTTATTCAATTCCGATAATGCACTGTTTGTTTTTTAGCATAGCACTAGTTTATTTAGCGTGACTAGTGACGTTCAAATTTAAACTTTACAAGTTTCTTATTAGTAGGCTATGTAGTATGTTATGAACAGAGAAATATTGTCTCGTGTTTATATGATTTATTTATATGCGTATGTGAATGAAAGTGGCTGAGTAGGTGTACCATTCTAATAAAATATGTGTATTTAAGGTTATTACAAGGCTACGGTCAAGTTATTGAGAATATCTTTGTTTTTTGAGTACATTGAATCGATAAAAAAGAAAAAGAGACAAAATAAAATAGCTGGATGAAATTACTTTGACCAAAAGTGACAATTGGAGAAGGTAAAATATATGGATGGACTACAAATAAGAGAAGTGTGCCATGATCAAGCCAAATAGACCGTAGTTATTATTTTTCGTAAAATTTATTAATTAAATAGTCGACATTAAATGCGAGACTACGTATTAAATGGTATTAAACTAACAATATTCTACAGAATGCTATGATTAAGCAAAAGAAAATACATGACATTTCGCAGTAACAAAAGAGTTTCTTACACTGTTCAGAAATGTTCATTACGCAATAAGTAAATCTTCCGTCTTCGAATCTCAATTTGTTTCGACACGTGGCGCGGACGAAGGCTCATATTGTCGAAATCCTCCCCCATACTTTCGGCTCAGTGATTTACCATTTACCACGGGAAGCCGTTTGTAGCACAACAACCTTTTGTGTTCACTTTTTTCCTGAAAAGGAAGAAAGAAAAAAACATGTCTACATGAATCTTATATTCTGTTAAAGCCAATAACACAGTAGGGCTTTATCAAAAGATTTTTTATAAGAAATTCTTTTATTTTTTGATTGTTTTAAAATAAGCTTAAGAAGTGATATTATGAAAGTTGACGTTCAGCGAAATACTTGATTAGTTAATTTGGTTCAACATTTCAGGTCTTATCAAAATAGAAAAACTTGTATACAGATTATATAATTTAGGTGTTGGATATCAAAGAAATAATTAACCCTGCAGAAATAACTAACTAAATAAAGTAATACAATAAGAACAGGCTTTGACAGGGTTGCTTTCTTAAGATTTTAAACTCGAAAACCCATCAAATACAACATCGATCACAAAAATAAACCACGTAATAATTCCATACTGATAGTTAAAAAACGCCTACGTCTACCGACGCCTACGACTATATGAGCTCTGATGATGATGAGTTAAAATAAACTTTTCGTATCATTAAGAGAACTCTGAAAGATATTAGGTATCTATTTGTCAAATATATTATTATATATTATGACATATAATAATAATATATATATCAAATATATTTTTATTATATGTCACATAATATCCTCGATATTAACTTGTGAAAACGGGAAAAAACGAGAAAAAAATGTGTGAATGTGGATAAAACATTTGGTAGCTTATTACTTTGCTAATAATGAGGTATAAATTAAATACCCGCGGGGCATCGACCGAGTTCGTAACCGCGACGCGGGCTTGTCAAAAAGCGCAGAAACTCCGCGTCTTATTTCAACGACAATCAATTTCGAATACACGTCACGCATCGCTCATTCTCACGTGGCACACGGTTTACGTAGTAAAAAGATGATTAATTAGTTTAATTTTTAACAAGAAAAATAACGTAAATAGGTTATGCAACAAAAATGAACATGGATGAAATACTATCAATTCACAATATTTAAGTTTTGATGGTTGACGATGGCGATGTGTCATCGTCATATCATAAGGCTCTTTGGCGCCCCAACGTAACTCTATGTCGTTGCATATTGTTGATAATTGTCAACTGTAAGTGAATATGTTAAAAAGAAATCGATCAGCTTTGAATAAATAAGATTTTTGTATGGAATTTATTCAAAAGTATTTTTAATGTGTCAGAATCGCTATGTCGCTGTTGTCGGATAATACTGAAAGATAAGATTCGAAAAAATAAAGCTAAATTAAGCTCTAATTCAAACTGCTTGATTAATCCGAGTACTACATTTTAACAATAATATTCACCTTTATTATTTAAAGAAAATCTTTCACTCTGAAGTATTTAAATTTACATTTACAAATTGAAATGCAACCGAGCGTAAAATATTTGACATCTGTGCCTCAACGCCTGGTAAAAATTGCAGAACGATTTTTATCTCCGTTGTTGTTATGATCGTAATACGCCTATGAATTTTTAAACAGAATTCAAAAGAAGAATTCACTCTAACCTTAAACTAATAGTTAAGATTAGTTTAGATGTTATTTGTCGTGCTAAGAAATGTTTAAAACATATGGGTAGGCTGTTTTAGCAAAACCTATAGAGTAATCGTTTTGCTCCTTTTGTTGGTTAGTAGGTACCAATAAAATATATTTTTCTATTATATGATAGACTTATTCATTGTTCGACATTATATCGTTATTCTAAAATGTTTATAAATGACTAAGTAAATACATCTCGTTTGAACTTAATAAATGTGTAAATCCTTTTCGACTATACTAATATTGTTATAGAGAAAGATTGTTCATTAGTAATGAGTGTAAGCTCTAACACCACTGAACTCATTATAATAATTTTTTCACATTTAAAAAGCTATTTTAAGCTGTGTTTAAAATCACACTGGTGACGCCAGGGTACACTAGCTAGTATGCTAGCTTGGACCGCGGCATCACCCGTGTCAGAATTTAAAAAAAATATTATATAATTACATTCTTTACTATTCCGCAGCATTTTATCCTTAGATTTTAAGCCTAAACTCCTTGTGCGGTGTTTATCAAAAAATGTATGTAAGTGCCTTAAAATTTCTGTATTTTCTGGTAGTTTTCGGTCTTCGGGCGAGTCACATATTTATTATTGTCCTAGTTCCCCTCAGTGGGGCCAGACCGCGTCCGCTTCTCGCCCTATTTTGGTCCACTCGTTGTGTCCCGGGCCATGTGAACCAAATCACATTTTAGAACTTAATAAGTCGATGAAAAGCAAAAAGATTAAAAATAATTCAGACCTTATTTTCTTTATGTAAATAATTTTTTTTTTCCACATATTTTCAACAGGGATCTGCTGTGTAATTTTATTTCTTGTATCTACGCTTTCTTTTTAAAAGGACTTTCCTAATTTCTCTCGTCGTCTCTTAGAAGAATATTCACGACTTTATCTTCATACTTATATATTCATAACCCAGTGTCATATATTATGCACGAATATATACCACACGCACGAGCCGCCTGCGAGATGTAACGACGTTCAGCACGTATGAAAAGCCTTTATGCATCAGAAATATAGTGTGAATAGAAAGCGAAGAATAATGATGTGTGACTTTTACTCGTTAAATAAATATGCTTCTTATAAAAAGCACGTTTCGTCCCATAACTTCAAACATGCAAAAACATGATCCATTTATAAATCTCTCTGTCAAAGATGTTGATTAATTCATAAGAGCGTGTAGTACTGATCAGTAAAGCGATTGAACCAAAGCTCTCATTGAAAAAACAATCCTTTAAAAAAGATCATCAATGGCCATACCGGGGATCAGTAGCCATTGTCAACTGTGTTTTACTCAAAATAACTTTAAAATTCAAAATTCTTTATTAGAAACCAGTTAGCGCGGGGAATGTAATAAACGTTAATAAAACATACATATTTAATAAATTAAACAATAGTTATTTTTTTGATTCATAACTTCGAGTCACACATTTGATCGTGACACTATAATAAACACAATATCAATTGCTACTAGAGATAACTAAGACACCACACCCTTGACTCAAAAGGAAAGGCCTAGATTTCATTTCATCTAGTTCTGATCCTAGACTTAAATGCTTCTAATTTTCTCAGACACTGTTTAATTCATATATTTATTCAATTTATTCATGTTTCCCTTCGATTCCTAATTAAACACCGTTGATCTGTCATAGACATAATTTTCAGCTACAATTTCCTTTCATATAAATCTATGTAAGGCTAACTTGACTAGCGTGCAAAGGCATTACTCGCTCCATGTGAGTATCTATTCTCAGTCAATTACAAGTTAAGTTGTCTACAAGTCACGACCTTACGATAGTGCGTCATTGATGAAGCCCGATTGGGGGCAATAACGCATTCGATGTCATACGATACACATGGGAAAGAAATTGATTCTTAAAGTTATGTTATTGTTCTTTCTCGTACACTTAAATTTCCCATCAAAAACATTTCGTGTTAAATTAATTGCCTAGGTCTCACAAGTTCATGCTTTTACTGTTAAAAATAAGGGTTTTCTCGTAAAGCCAAGACGTAGCTGAGCTCCGATTTGTGGGTAAAAGTACGACTTTACAGTTTTTATCTACGATAAGCTTATATTTAGTCCAGAAATACATATAACAGCGATAGAGTCCGCAACAACAACATCTGTTGCACGAATGGCCCGCTCGACGAGTGAAAACCACGATCCCACAGTAGACAGGTGTGAAGTAGAAGCATTTCGTCTGCGAAGTGCCGGAGTTCTAATTTTAGTCCTCTTCCCCATTCCCACCCTTTCCTTATTAGAAAACGTTGCGGACGGTTGTTGTGGACTTTACCACTGTTAAACTTCTGGGATAATTATAAACTTAGAGAATTTGACGGGGATGGGGATGGATAGGAGAAGGAAATGTCCATTTTTATGCCTGTTCGCAACACATCTGCAACTCGCAAATTCTTGTTGAAGATGTTTATGGGTAGCGGTCATATAGATGATCGTTAGCTCGTTTGCCGACTTCTTGTATAAAAAAATAAAGTAACCGTTCTGTTCTCATTTTCTGGATTTATTAGGACAGTTCCGAACGTTGACTCGACAAATTTATGAATTGCGTTTTGCGATGCCTTGGAAACGGTGATTTTAATAATATATTAACACCCGCGGCTGTTAATTTGTTTGTATTAACAGAAAAATAGCGACTGGCTTTTCACCGATCTTTATTTCTTAATTTCGTATACGTACAACTATCCATTTTTATATGCGATTTTTATCCGAAGAACCGAAAATTATTCGGTACAAGTTTAAAATGAGTGTACTTAGGCTTATCCACTGAGTTATTTTTTGGTCTTTTCTAATAACCTAAAAAAAAGTTTATAAAAAGATTTTAGACATAAAAAAATCAAAAGTATAAGCAAAACGGTCTTGCACAGATGACTCGGTTTCTCGTATTTCGTGCAAATTAAATAGTTCCGAGGCGAGAGGACGGAGCGGCATTGTGTTACCAAAACTGCAATAAATGGAAAGTCACGAAAATTTCTACCTTTCGTTTGTACTAACCCAACGAAATTGTACGTTAAATGAACAAACGATAACACTATAAAATTAACAGTATACGTCTGTTTTCTGCCGAATTTATGAGTTCCGAAACGCGACAGATCAGATCATCGCAGAAAACATCTTTGAAATTAATCTCATAATCACTATTCATCGCCTCGGAATCAAACCGGAATCGACGGCAATAACCCCTAAAAAACATTGATGCATATCAGTTACAAGGTATTTAAAAGCAGAGGTGTTCGTTATTATTATATAATTATTAATTATTATATAATAACAAACACAAACTTCCGAATTGTTAATGACAATTAACGAATGAATTGTTAATGACAATGAAAATTAATGACGTTATGTCCGCACTTGGCGGGAAACGATAACTAAATGGTTTACTTCTAAGAGCGACTGCACAAAAAATATAGCTTTCACGATAACTTAGTGATGCGAAGGGAGTTATCGGTGATTTTTTATAAAAAGATATCGATTATCAAACATTGCTATTTGTTGCTTAAACTAATGTGGATTTTGTATTTTTTACTTAAATTTTGCTTTTCAAAATTAGACTTTGATCTAAATCGAAAAGATCGAACATTGAGGTCTTCCCTGGTTTGATATGCTCAATGAGATTGTCCCAAACATTTTTTTTGTGTTTTCATTAATTTAGAAATGAACCCGCCTGAGTTCCAAACCCTTAAATTTAGTGTCTACTACAAAATGCTGTAGTCATTAAAAGGTTTTTTTTTTATCTCTTATTGGTTTTAAATCAATAAAAGTGGCATCAGTACCCAGTTATGGACGTCCGCTGCATTTATGTTCAAATTAATGCGTGATGTTTGTTCAATTAAATCAAGATGCTCTAAATATAGTAATATCCTTTTTTAGCCTAACCAATGCGATATTAACTAAGGATTATACACTTTAATTCATATCAATTAAACACAATTTCGTTTCGCAGCATCTATCCTAGAAGCTTTTAGTTCGCCAAGTGGTTATGAGCTTTATTAGCGTTTTACATATATAGTTATACGGACCAATTTCGATTGCATTTAATTTTGTCTTTCCTATCAAGTGTCTCAATAGTTTAAGAATAGTGGAACAGCAGAGTGCTGTGCGTGATATGAGCAGATTGCGTGCCAATTTGCACGTACGCACTCAATAATGAAGTGCTTCCTAAATAATGTCGATTTGAATATACAAATAAATGCAAATAATAAAAAAAAATACAATTAGAAGCCAGAAAAAGCCGCCGATTTCCTTTTAACCATATAGCCATCCAACGTCTGATCCATTTACATTTTCTGTTATATATACTATATACCACACGAAGTATCCCAAAGAACTGTTTGGTATTTTCTGTGTAATTCAGCGCATCAGAACTTAAAATTAGATCCAGAAAAAATACACGAATAGTTGGGTGTTGTCGGATCCACAATATAAGAACTATTCAATACTTTTACCTTCATTTAACAAGGTACATCGATAACGCAGTACATCACTAAAATCTCTACACCGCAACTGTCTCCTCATAAATTGCCGCTGTCCTTACGGCGCAGCCAGTAGCCCTCACATGCACGCGTGCAACGCTAGGCCTCATATCGATGAGATAAATCATCGACAATTTTAAAATTTCAATAATTAACAACACTATTATCGAATACGAAAAATATTCCATCGAATGTATTTTACTGAATTTAGATTTACGTTAGCAATTGTACTGTGAAAAATGAAATGTTTCAAGTTTTTTAAATCTTATATAATTACTTTAACAGTGTTTTGTAAGAGGGAATAACTTATTAATGAAGGATAATACGTAAGTAATAAATTATATATATACACACACACATATATAT
>DWLR01004262.1:0-12356 GCA_018246295.1 Papilio alexanor hazarajatica | reverse complement strand
AATAAATTTAGATGAATAATTTGTATTTTTTGTTTTATTGACAAATTCCCGATATTTAGTACACAGAATGTATACGGTCAAACAATTCGTTTACTCCAGGTATACTACTTTTATGACGTCTCAGATAAGCGATTGAGCGAAGGAAGTGCATTTTTGGAGCAACTAAGGTACAATATAATAAAATTTCGTATTTATGAAAGTGCAGTTAATCATTTTAATGTAATGTTTTTTTTTAAAGATAAAAACTTCAAAGGAAACACTTTCCTTTGAAGTTTTTGTAAAAATTTGGGTCGTGTACTGTAAGGACACTGTAAGTGCGAATGCGTTTTGTGTCAGCAGTTTTGTATGTGAGTGAGAGGCATGTGAGGCGCTCGGCCACTTACTGCGCACTGGCCGACATGAGTGATAGTCTGTAGAGTTATTATTGAGAAATTTTACTTTGATTTTAAGCCGCCCGATGAGGCTTGCCCTTACCTTTCCCTGTGCTGATAAGGACAGGTACAGGGCTTGGGCTTGTACGTACAGATCTTTATTCTTAGACGAACTCGCCATGAAAAAGCGTTTCTTCCCGTTACGTTTACGGGTTTTCTTATTACAAATTGCACATATAGTGTGCAATACACACAAGTAAATATTTGAAATTTTACATGTTTTGAGTCAATTGTAAGTTCGTACGACTAGAATGTAGAGATGGGATATACTAGGTAAAAGACGTACTTATATTTCGAGTATTTGTATTTGTAAATACGCGTTCCAAATACTAGCTCCTCGAAGTATTTAGGAGTATCGAATGGATGAGGAGCAATATATATATATCACTTTTATAAGTATTTATTTTAATAATCAATTTAAATTGAGGTTTACACCAAGGTTACACTATGATTTACCAAGAACTAGACCAAAAGTTATAGAAGAACTTTATGAGTGAGGTAGATATATAATTTAGAGCGTGATGGAGACTCCGTTTTCGTATAAATTATTTTTGATAGGAGAGTTTCACCATCCTATGGTCAAATAACAATGGAAGCGTCATAGAGTTGCTTAACATTCTTTGACTTTTAGCGATGGTATATTGAAACGTTTATGTACCAGTGTTGTGTACCAATTCTGAAAATACATCATGTAATATAATAATTTTGTCACACAAACACATAGAAACATTCATTATTAATTAATTCTGATAAGTATTGTTGCAGTTTACTATTAATAACTCAAAAGTTAATTAGACAGATGTGATGTAAAAAAAAAATATAAAACTCATATCTTCCTGTGGGTTTGTACTGCCAAATTATCAAAAAGTGTAATTATGAAGAAATTTCCTTTCGAAACTTTTGTTCGATACTTTGATGTTAGATTTTTGTCAAAAATTGTTCGAATACGTTTCGGCAGTGCGAACTTACGTTTTGGTGCCATTCCACTTTGTGTTGTTCGCCGCCTTGGTACGGTGATAATTTAAAAGCAAATTTATCTTTTCTTAATTTTTCTTTATTGTTCACGTTTTGTACAGACACGGTACTATAATTTGATGATTTTTCTCGATTTACCATAGATTTTATATTAATACACATCACATCACCATAAATTAAATCGGCTGTCACTTCTGCTTTATGGAATGTGGATAGATATAATATATATTTGTAGTTTTTACTTCTTGCCTTCAAGCCTTCAACAAATAAGTTGGCATATTATATCCACCCTTATTTTCTTATTATCATTAAATAAATAACTGAAATGACTTCTAAAAGTGAAAAAGATCGAGCTAAACAAATTCAAGATCGATGTCAGAATATACTGATGCAAATGCTAAAGGACGAAGATAACAAATACTGTGTTGATTGCGACGCCAAGGGTGAGTATAAATTTCATTTTTTAATTTTTATTTTATAAATGTTATAAGTAAAGTTAAAATTTTAAGTTATTTTGACATAGAATTGTGTAACTTAGAGAGCAATTAATTATACAGTTTATTGAACTCGTACCAAGTTCCTAAAACTGTAGTATTGACTCATTCACACTGGAAAAATGTAACCTACTAACGTAAAGAGGCCAATTTATGCTTACTTTGTACTCACGGGTGATAGAAAATTGTATTCTTAACTTAAAATAAAAGATTACTTTACCTTTATATTTATCACAAATGTAAACATTATAATTATACGATTTTACTAAACAAATGATAAGTAAAATTACATCATGAAGATGTTCTACTATAATCTATTAAGAATAAATTTACTATATTAGCTTAAAATTTCAGTTTATCACAGACCTATAAAGAAGAACCTACATCTAGAATATAAGTGCTAATACAATGCAATATAAAATTGATTACAAAGCACTTTTATCTATTATAAATATATTTATTTACTAGTTAATTACCATTTTTTTATTTGCAGTCAAGGTTACTCAGTTTCTCTTAAAATAAAATACTTTGCAAATCTTTGCGTTAAATTCTGTTGATAATAGTGTTAGACATCTCATGCAACATCAGTATTATGGATGTGCTGGCATATTTGGGAATACCACCTCCTCAACGAAGACAAGGTGTTAAGTAGAAGTATTCATTTCTAACTGACGAGTGAGGTACCGGAGACTAAATTTTCTCTAGTCCTTTCCCATAATTTTTGGATAAGGAAAGGATGAGAAGGAGAAGATATGATGGGGTGGTGATAGATAGGAAAATGTAATGTCATATTTTCTATCTTCTCATGTTGTAAAGGTAGGCAATGCATCTGCAATTCGTTTGCTTTTTGAATATATCGATGGGTAGCAGTCACTTGATATCTAGTGTGTGCTTGCTTGTTTGTCACCTTTTGCTATTATAATAAGTATACATATGACACCCATACATTACAGATTTCCACCTGGCACAGCTTGATCGTGAATCCTATCTCCCTTTTCCAATATGTATTTAAACTTGACTAGTTTAACTTTTACCTGATTAATAGTAGTATTTTTATTTTGCCTTGTACCTTATTCAATGTATGTTATTAATAATGTTCCTTATTTTTCATTGTTGCTCTATATCTAGAACTTCTCTGTCCTTTACTTTTGCTATTTTTTTCCCCGCATTAATCTCATACATTTAACGAAGTGTATAATCAAGTATTTAAAAGATTTTTAAGACAAGACATCTTAAGAAAATTGGTATTAAGAGCACCGATAACCATTGAACATTGTCAAGTCAACAATTGTCATAAATATTCATTAAAACCAGAAATCACAACATGAGTAAATTCAGTGGTCAGATCCCATTAAGATTATTCATTTTATGTGTTGTCATGGCTTTTGTTTTGTTGGCCCATTGTTGATTAAGAGAATGATTTAATTCAAAGAACAGACCAAATAGAACCTTACATTATATTATTATAATTAACATATGTCATCAATAAATCATTTTCCTTTAAAGAATAAGTCAAATTATACAGTATCTATGGATGACTCCATTTTTTTTTTTTTGCTGCAAGTCCTTGCTTCAATTTCCATCATAATTATAAATGATTTATTTCAGGTTTGAATGGATTTGATTACTTTGTAAATAATTAAGATCTTAACCTAGCTAACAAGTAATTGTTATGTCTATCTGTCACTAAGTTCATTCCATTGTGACTTCCTGTAGCCTAAACGACTTGACCTATTCTGAGGAGTAAGGTGTCAATCAATTTGTATTCTTCCCTTGAGTGTAGTAGGAATAAGTTATTGACTTTTTAAATTAAATATAGTCTGTTAAGAAAACACGAATTTAGATATTTTTCGCATGCACATATAAAAATTATCTTCATATTGATACAAATCACAAATTGTATTTTATACTTATTTTTATGTGTATGTAACAGTTAAGTACAGTTGTAAAATATGTCTTATCTTTTGCGATGATAAAATGTATGTTTAATAGATAGCTATCATATTATATGAACCTTCTTGGTTGAGAAAGTTATACAAGTTAAAAAGTTAAAAATATAATAATCTAATATATATAAAGCTGCACTATAGGTTCTGCATTGTGTCTGAATGTATTTTGAATTAATTATTAATGAATAAATTTGCACATCCTTCTTATAGACAAGCCTTACTATTTTATTAATAATAATGCTTTATTGTATCCTTTGATATGTCAATTTTAGTAGGTATAGTATGTCCTCTAAATTTTATATGTGTCATGAAATTATATATTTAACAAAAACATTCCTTTCAAAGTAATAACATCTATCACTGAAAAGCCTTCCATTATCTGATTCATGATTTAAGTATTAGATAATGCTTGTGTTCAGTTATAAAATGGTATAATTATAACATATCCCTTTTGCATACTATTTGTAATTGTTATACAACAAGTTCTTCTCATTTTATACATAGATTTGTGTATTTGCAATAAGAAGCAACTTATGCAAATTAACTTGTAACCCTTAACTTGTACGCTGGAGTTAATTCGAGCATGCTAAGCCAGCTACACTGTGCACACTCATGACAATTCGAGCGTCGTTGTATTTTATGCTACTTTAATATTTCACACTCGAATATGATGGAGTATTGAAAATGACGATGTGAAAGTAAAAAAAAAAAAATTGTTTTATTGATATTTACACACATGGGATTGTAAGCTATAACAAAAATAGAAATTAGAAAAAAAGTCGATGTATGTTTAACATTGCAAATTTCGGCTCTTTTCTGCAATGTGGATCAAAATCCTAAATTAAAATTTTTTGCAAAGATAATGTTCTAGTTTGGATTTTTTTTACAAAAAAATAAACTTCCTTTGTCTGTTTTTTTTTAATACTGTAAATTAAAAGGTTAATAATTTTTTGGTCACCTACCGCTACCTGACTGACCGGTTGGTGTAGTGGTAAGATACATGCCTTTCATGCTGCAGGTCGTGGGTTCGATTCCCACATAGGACAAACATTTGTGTGCATGAACATGTCTGTCTTGTGTCTAGATGTCAAGACCACCTGAGGACGGGCAGCAGCGTACTTTTCTTAGTACGGTGGAACATAATGCGATCGCCAACCTGCCTGCCAAGCGTGGGATTATGGCACATTTCCCCCCAATGATACGATCAACAGGGGAGGCCTAAGTCCAGCAGGGGACGATCATAGGCTGAAGTGAGGGGGAACCACCCCGCTTTGCACGGGTAGATAGATAGACAAAATAATTACGCTGTTTATCTATGCTAATATTATGAGAAAATATTTGATTGTTTTGAATAAATTCAAAAACGACTGAACCAATTTTACAAATACTTTCATCAATAAAACTCTTCTATCAGCAAGTAACCTTAATTTTATTTGTTTTCTCTGCCCAAGTGACATTAAGGCTTGCCATTTTAAAACAAATTATAGCAGGGAACTGTTTATTTTCATTTTTTCATACAATGTTGTTAACGGGTGTTGCAAGGTTAATAGACAAAGTTATTAACGGTAACATTATTTAATATCTAACTACTACAAAATTGATTGTCATGTTCAAATAACTTCTGAACGTAAATTGAAGCTTTTGAACCCCAGCTACAAGACAAAGGGGAGCGTAGTTTTTCCGAGAAAAGGGCTTGATACTTTTTCCGGTAAAACCCGCCTAAACACACAACAGGGAAAACCCTTGCAAAGACAACAAAAACTAATAACTTACAAATAAGTCATCGGGTTTAAAAGCCGATCTACATTTATAAACTTTATAAAAAAAATACTTTAACAATGTAGAAAATCACGCGTATTACTTTTACCATACTCTTGAGTGTTATTAAACTGGTCATAAATTTGGCCATAAATAAAATGTAATTTGACTGTGGCCTTCTTTTCCATCCGATAATGACGTTATTCAAGAGGAAACAAAATGGCTACTGCTAACTTGACTTTCACTTGACATCAGTACCATTGGAGTAAAATGTTGTGAATAACAAATGGTCTAATATATTCAGGTCCGCGCTGGGCGTCATGGAACCTCGGCATCTTCCTGTGCATCCGCTGCGCCGGCATCCACCGCAACCTCGGCGTCCACATCTCCAAAGTGAAGAGCGTCAACCTGGACTCATGGACGCCAGAGCAAGTGGTAAGAAGTCTTACAAGCTAAACTTGTTTATTGTGCGGCGGAGGTAGGAATCGTATTTCTAGCATACCTATTAGTCCTCAAATGTGATAGGATGATTTTTGTATGTGTGGTACAACGACAAATTACATATTTTTGATTTTCCAAAAACAAAAACAACTACAATTTACAATTCTTTTTCACTTAAAAATTAGACCAAAACTGTCGGCAAAACTATTATATGCGATGCTATTTGTTACACCATAATATTTAGTTGTGCCGAAACGAATAGCGCGGATAGAGACGTATACAAGCTTTATTTTATGTATTGCTTCTCGTATGATATAAAGAGACATATTTGTGCAACCAGATGGCGTTTATTACTCTCATATAACACATACATGTTAACAGTGGTAGAGTCTGCAACAATAACATGTGTTGCACGAATGGCCCGCTCGACCGGTGAGATACCACGACCTCACAGAAGACAGGCGTTAAGTAGAAGTTCCGCGTTTCGTTTGAGGAGTGAGGCGCCGCAGGCCTAATTTTAGTCCTCTTACCTTTCCCACCCTTTTCTAATAAGGAAAGGAAGGGAAGGAGGATTCGACGAGGAAGGGGATAGATATGGATGTTCGTTTTTCTATCTATCCCCTTCTCCGTCTATTAAAGGTAGGCAAAGCATCTGCAACTCGCAAATGCTTGTTGCAGATGTCTATGGGTAGCGGTCACTTAGGAGACCGCTTGGGCGTTTGCCACCTTTATGTATAAAAAATCACGATCTTAGAAAAGACAATGCAGACCAAAACTCGGTTGTCCAGGTATTTTAAATTAAATTGACAATATTATTATTACGTTAAATGTTAA
Organism: Papilio alexanor hazarajatica; assembly: GCA_018246295.1. Taxonomy (NCBI): domain Eukaryota; kingdom Metazoa; phylum Arthropoda; class Insecta; order Lepidoptera; family Papilionidae; genus Papilio; species Papilio alexanor. Next base: position 5,474 of record DWLR01004262.1, on the reverse strand, counting down.
ATTGAACTGTGAGTGTAAACGCTAGTTTGCGGTATTCTTGAAGATACAATTTAATTACTGTCCTTACTCAAACTTTTCCAGGTATCGTTGCAGCAGATGGGTAACTCCCGCGCCCGTGCGGTGTACGAGGCCAACCTGCCGGACTCGTTCCGTCGGCCGCAGAGCGACTCCTCCCTCGAGGGCTTCATACGAGCCAAGTACGAACAGAAGAAGTACATCGCCAAAGAATGGGTTCCCCCCACGCTGCCTAAAGTCAACTGGTTAGTACACTTACGTCTATACTTATACTCATCATTCTCTTATCCTGTTCCCATGTTAAAGTGGGGTCGGCACAACATGTTTTCTTTTTCCACGCCTTTCTATCAGTCGTCATCTCATTAGTCACTCCTTTCTCGCTCATATCTACTTTCACGAATATTATGGTAGATTACAATCTATCTATTTTTTCTTAGGCCAATCTCTGTCGATATATCCCTTTGCATTAAAATCCAAGACTTTATTTTATTTATTTAAAAAACTTAACTGCACACAAGTACTAATGGCGGATTTAATGCTTATAGGAATTCTCTACCAGTCGGCCACGCATTAATAGAGGAAAAATCAAACAGGTGCACTAAATAAAGAGGAGAAATAATAGAAAAAAAATATATCTAATACATGTATACAAATATAATAAAACTAATACATACTTTTCACCACCTTTTACTTTCTCTCTCTCTCTCTCCTCTCTCTCTCTCTCTCTCTCTATGGTCGGTCCCTCATATCTGAGGTTCGTAGTCAGCGTCAGGGTTACATCTGGAGCGGATGATCTGCTCCCACCGGTTTCGGTCCAGCGCGTCTCTTACAACTATGTGGAATTTTGCAGATGACTCATTTAATTGATCGGTCCATCTATTTAGTGAGCGGCCGCGCGATCTTCTGCCTTCGGTATTCCCGACCACAATAAGTTTATGTAAGCTTTCGTCCCCCCTGCGCATTGTATGGTCGAAATTTGAAAGATTGCGTTGTTGGCATATGGTAGAGGAACGCGTTTTTGTACGGAGCTGAGTCAGGATCGATGCATTGGTGCGTTTCGCCGTCCAAGGTGTTCTTAACATTCGCACCACATCTCGAATGCATCAATCCTTTGTCTTTCTCTGGCTGGTATTGTCCACGTTTCCATTCCATACAGAGAGATTGGGAATATCAAGGCTCCTATCTATCCTCCTTTTACTAATAGTTATTTTTTTTTCTCTACACCTCCTCCATACTAATAGTGTAAAGGAAAATGTTTTCGATCAACTGAAAACCCACGCTACCGATTTAATACAGTCTTTCAATAAAAGGAAGCTCTTCTATCAGCAAGTAACCTCGATTATATTCTATTTTTTATTTGTCCTGCTACAGTTATAAATATAACTAAATTTCTTAGATTAATCTTAATGGTTTAAATAACTATTTCCTTACTCTCATACAAATAATTGACTTAATAGTGGTGTTTCCACCCCTATATATATAAGTATATATATTCCCAAGTAGGGTTGGCGTCAGGCAGGCGGTCGGCCGTAAAACTAGCCAAAACAAGTTGCAGTATTGACTACAGAAGAGTCCAGGATATATGTAAGAGTAGTACGTACTGTGCCGACCTTACGCAAGTGGGAAAAGGGCAGGAAGTTACTGATAATGGTGTTTCCATCCATGGTTTTAGGATAAACAGTTTTTATTAAAACTACAAATCACAGAGTTGTCTGAGACTAGAAGGAATATTCAAACGCAATTTTAATAAGTAACACATTTGTCCTGTGAATTTCAATTACATTTTATTAATTTAAAGGGACAAAGAAATCGATGAAGAAATGGAGCGGCAAAAGAGGAAAAAGAAGTCTACATCGACATTGGGACCATTGCCCGCGCCTACAGTCGGCGACAAGAAATACAACGTGAGTCATTTATATTACGAATTAATTTAGAAAACAATTCCCCTGACTTGTTTTCTATGTTAGACTAGATTGGATTTCTTATGAAAATCGTTGAAAAATTATATTTAATAATTGTGATTATTCCTCAGTGTACTGATAAGTGATCATTTAGTATATGGAACACTCTTCTAATGGTACTTGAAAGTAAGAAAGGAAAAGAAAATCCTTATTTGAGAAATAATATTAAAATAAATATTATAATAAAATGCTTAAATAGAATTAAAATCCTTAATAGGACTTGAACCGTTTCGTGTCAAAATTTCTTTTTCAGAAATCTGATGTCATACCAAGCATACCTAAACCGAAGTCATCAGTAAGTCCGAAACTAGGCAGAAGTACGCCAACCAGTAGCCAAACGGACACAAGTAAAAGTTCCAATGGTTCTGCGGATCTTCTCGGCTTGGATACGGGAAAATCGGAAACTAAAACAACCACAAACGACGACATCTTCTCTAGTTTCTTCTCCGCGCCACAAGAAAAACCAGTGGAAGTTGCGAAACCGGAACCGAAATCTGATTTGAAAGCGGAAGAAGAGAATTTCTTCAAACAAGCAGCTCCAACGGAGAAAGAGAAATCAAAGCTAACTAAAGACAGCATATTGGCGCTGTATAGTCAAACGCCATCAACTAATTTAGTGAATCAGTTTAGTTCCGTCCCACCAGGACAACCTCCAGCCTTCCCTTTCGCCCCGACTTATCAAGCTCCCATGTATAATAGCATGCCAATGCAAAATGGAATGCAGCAATTCAACCAGTTCCAACCCATCAACAGTCAATTCCAACAATTTAATTCCCAACTGCCCTCACAGATGCAATCAAACCCAACATTCCCGCAGAACAACCAACCATTCTTCAGTAACCAACCTATCCAACAACCTCAGCAGTTAACCCAGCAATTTGGCAGTTTAAACTTAGGGCAAAGCTTTCCTAGTGCATTCGGACAACCGAACACAAATGTTGCCAGTAACACGTCATGGCAATAAAACAAATTTTGCCAGATATGATATCAACAATTAAAATATTATTATTCTATACGTTTTTTGTCGTCTTGATCACAAATATTTCAACTGCGTAAATAAAACTTAGATCATGGTACGGTGCAGTTAAAACATTAATTAGTTATGCCATTGACAATAATAGTACTCAATATAGTCATTGGTTTTGATACAGAAGTTGAAATTTGAAAGGAAACCATAAACAATACAGACATTGCCACAAATTATGTCATTGGCACCATAAAACGGCGTGTTGTAGTTTCTAATTTAAATACATATACTGCTCGTATATGCAATTTATTTTTTTATCAATTTTTTTTACACATCATATATATTATATATATTATTGTAATGCACTTAATTTTCTTTTAATTTAGAGCTACGTAAATATTTGTTAATGTGGGGGTATATTTAATATATTGCTTGATTGAATAGAGAAATTTATTTTTATTATATCTATGCTGGCTCAGCAATATTTTGCACACTTTAATTTGATATTTCTAATTTAGTGTAGTGGTGCCTTTATTTCTTGGTGCAATTTTTTTTCATACTTGGATTATATACATAATTATTTCTATTATACAGAATATTATTTTAACTTGAAGATATAAATCAATACATGGTTATTTACATTCTATTGATTTGTCATTTAAATATATACATGTCTATTTCTTGCGATGAAGTATATTGCTTAATTATTAATTATATGCCTGTGAAATAATAATAGACATTATCTGAAATATTTTTACCTGCATTGTATTTAATTTCTTGCAGGTGATTTCTGTGTTGATCTCTTGCTTTGGTCGTAAAAGACTGAATTCTTAACACGTTGTTTTGTACGGGTGTTGAGAACAAAACCAGTAATAATTTTTGTCAATTTTATGTGATAAGCCGATTACTTTCGAGTTCTCTCATCTTGTTACAAACTAATACGGATTAGTTTTCGATAGTGCCTTAAACGTGCATTAGCGAAACACTTAGCATAAAACATCTAAACATCAATAAATACCTATCATGTTGGTCTTGTCTCCGGATATAACCCAGTATAAAAAAATAGATGTCAAAGATTTCGGTTGGCATAATGTTATACAACCTTGTTCTTATTTTTTTTTTTTATATATTTTTTTCCCGTCCTTTTTATCAATTATAACTGCAATATATTTTTATGTTACACTTTTTTAATTTGAATTATGTAACATGTAAATATGGGTACACGTATTTTTTTCGCGTCTTGTCTCCATTTATGATATAGATGTTTTGAAAATAGTATTACATGTGATGTGACTGATTTGTAGCTGGTAGTGTGTATAGATTTTTAATTTAACATCACGGTTATTTCACGTTTGATGTATTAAGTTGATCTACAAATGTGATTGAGTAATTAGCAAATAACAATGTAAAATAATTGAACTTAATAAATGTCGAGGGTGGTCAGTTATATTGACTCGACCCTAACCTGCGATTCAGTCTGTATTTTCGTTTATGAATAAACATTTCGCCCATAATAACCTATTGTTTTTTATTGAACCACCACCACCACCACCACCAGCCTATTATCGTCCACTAGACATAGGCCTCCCCCATTGATACGATCGATTGAATCGATCATTGGGGGGAAAAGTGCCGTAATCGCCACGCTTGGCAGACGGGTTGGCGATCGCAGTATGTTCCACCGTACTAAGAAAAGGAAGCTGCTGCCCGTCCTCCGATGGTCTTTACATCCAGACTCAAGTCAGACATGTTCATGCACACAAATGTTTGTCTTGGGTGGGAATTGAACCCACGACCTGCGGCGCGAAAGGCAAGTGTCTGGCCACTGCGCCTACCGGACAGTTATTGAACCGGTATTGTTTATTAGGCGAGTGGATAAATAGAAGCTTCCAAAAGAAGCGAAGCTTTGACCCTCTCGTTCGTAACAACTCAAACACCTCAACCACTCTATTTGAATAGTTTAAATCCAAATGGTGATTGGATGGGACGAAAAATAAATAGTAATAGAAAAATAAGTAAATAATTAGATTTTTACTGGAAACAAACAAGTGTTTTTCTTCTTATCAAAACACAAGAAAGTATTAAGTTACGTAAAGTTAGCGTATATCTTCCTCAACTGAAGGCTGCCTAGTGCGTGATTAGTCTAATAGTTTGTGGCGTCAGCCCTAAGCGTATCTATATCCTTATATTAGGTCGGATCATACTGAATTCTATATATTTTATTTTTACTTCAACACTTGCACAAAAATTTGAGAACCCTTTAAATACAGTATGTCGATGATGTATATGGAATAATAAGCTACGTTTACACTATGGAGACGACTGACCGGTTGGCGCAGTGGCAAGACACTTGCCTGTCACGCCGCAGGTCTTGGGTTCGATTCCCACCCAAAACAAACATTTGTGAGCATGAACATGTCTGTTTGTCTTGTGTCTGGATGTAAAGACCACCGCAGGACGGGCAGCAGCGTCCTTTTCTTACTACGGTGGAACATACTGCGATCGCCAACCCGCCTGCCAAGCGTGGCGAT
>DWLR01004261.1:0-12357 GCA_018246295.1 Papilio alexanor hazarajatica | reverse complement strand
ACATGCACGACATCGCCTTAAAAATGATCGTTTTATTTGTCTTGCATATCTTCTGCTATTAATGTAATCAGCAGCCTACTAATGTAACACACGACACAACACAATTTAACAATTTCCAATACCACTCATAAAATTAATTTAAAATATTTATGACATATTGATGTCCAACACAAATAATCACATTTTTTTGCTTTGAGTGCTAGATGCTTGTCATCACATATATAGTGCCTATCCTTCTCTCAGTGATGTCAAGGATGCTAATATCTTACTCCATAGCATGGATAGCAAAGCCCATATATGTAAAAATTCACTACGTTATCTCCTCTCCTAAGCCTTGGTTTGTTGTGGCGTTGGCGTTTTATTCAGTAGCAGGCTACCGAAGGCTAATGGATGGATAGACTATGCAAGCATAAGAGCCTGCACTATATTAACAGTATGAACGATACTAAGCTCTAGTCACATACTTGTTATATCAGTATCTCCATACTCTCAGAGCATAGATAAAATTATTGGATGTGTGCCAAGTGCCAAATTCAATGTTTGAAAGAGTATAATGAAGAAATGTATCTTTTTCGCTTTAGAAATGTACTTACATAATATAATACTTGTTATAATTACCGTGACCTCACATTGCCGAAACATTCACACAAAAACATGTTGTGATCTCTTTTTTTGTCAAAAATCGTCAATAACCGAACGTCTAATGTAAAAAAGTTTGAAAATAAAGAAGTTTTGTACCGAAAAATTTTGTATTCGATGCAGTAAATGTTCGGTTATTGACTAAAAAAAAAGAAAAGTATTTCTTTTGAAATGTATGTCAAAAGTATTATTTTTGACATTGAAAACATGCAGCATGTTTTTATGTGAATGTTTCAGCAATGTGAACTCATGGTTATATTGTATTTATGACATTTAGTTCGAGGCGGATATACTCTAAATGCAAATTGAATTAAAACATGGCAAAAAGTGCGTGGTTTAGTTAGTCATTAAGCTATTTCACCTATAAATGTGAATACATACCGGATGCTGTGTACAGGGGTAGAATAATTCAACTGCTCATACTTTGGTCCATGCAGGGTCAAACTCATCTTCTACTAGCAATGAATTTAAAGGCTCCTAAACATAGCTGATATGGCGGTCGAATTCAGAAAGGAAAATTGAAAACTGTAAATCCTGTACGTGAGATGAAATATAAGGCGGTGCTTTAAACCTTTTTCTTGAAAGTTTTTTACTTGGAGAAGCCTTGTGAGAAGCGATATGAGTGCATTATTGTCGAGCAGAACAAGCTCGTCCTTCCACATTATATGACGTTATGACTGTCTGTAAAGTCAAATTTAGAATCATCATCATCATTGTCATTACCATTATTAGCCTATATCAGTCCACTACTGGACATAGGCCTTTCCCAATGGCTTTCACGATATGCAGTCCTTCGCTTTAGCATCCAGCGACTTTTTGCCGTCCGCACGAGGTCATCGGTCTGTCTGGAAGGAGGGCGCCCCACGCTTCTGGTCCCCATCCGTGGCCTCCATTCCAAGATTTTCCTCTACTATCTGCCATCGCTAGCTTAACAGATGTGACCGGCCCAATGCCAATTCAGCCTATTGACTTTGAGAACTGTATCGTCTACTTTGATTCTCCGTCGAATTTCTTTAATCCGGATTATCTACAAAACTCAACGTTATTTGTAAAACATGTTATTAAATTATATATCTGATATTTTTTCCGTAGGGTATTCCCTCGTGGGATTTATATTCTGTATATCATAATATTAAAAAAGAAGTATTTTACTCTCTTTCGGTATTGGAATATGTTTTTCATGTACGTATAAAGATTACTTTTCAATTCCGTAGGTATTAATGGAAATTACACTCAGGGGAAATTGAAGTTCTAACATAGATCACATACTTGTAAATGTAATTAATGTTTATACTTATGGATAAAACACGTTTTGAGCATTTTGTCCAACTGATAGGAGCGCATTGTGTTTACGAACCGTTTTGTTTATTATTCTTTAATATTATATTCTTCGAAGTATTACGACTGAGGTTATGCAAATAAAAATGTGAAGTTGAAGGTAAGAAATTACAAAACTGTGCTGAATGTTGTAAAGCATTAGACGTTCCCTGGTATGTGGAAGCGGTTTAAAATATTCACACTATGAATGTGGCAGTGTCTCACGCTTTGCAACAAAAATTTTTTCTACTAATATTCATACAATAAATATTTTGTGTACCAAAATAAAAAATAAAAAAAACTAACAAATGACCAAGTGGTACAAGGAAAAAAATTAAAATTATATTTAAAAGTACATACGCAACTATAATCGAAATATCGAAATTCAAATTGGTCGCGATTGTGATGAATAGAATGGTGATAGGAAGTGCACTGAATCATCTATAATGTAATAATTGTTAGTAGTACCTACATATTACATTATTATTATTCCCTTGCCTATTTTCCCACGTTTAAGTAGGGTCGGCACAACACGTTACCTTCTTCCGTGCCCTTCTATCAGTCGTCGTCTCAGTAGTCACTCCTTTCTTGCCCATGTCATCTTTCACGCAGTCCATTCATCTTTGCTTCGGTCTACCCCTACCAACATATCCCTCAACATTCATATCTAACACTCTCCTTGTTACATGCCGTTTTTCCCTCCTCGTATCGTGCCCATACCATGCCGTATTTTGCTCCTTAATTTATCTACTACAGATGCTACTTTCAGGCTTCTCCTAATATACTCGTTCCCTCACCATCCTTTATGCGGCTGGTCTATGGGCGCCGGCGGCGAAAAGGAAGTGGACCTTGGTTTTGCTGAACCGGGTGCAACGGGGACTTGTGCAGAAGATTGTCAGGGCCTACAGAACCATGTCTCTAAACTCGACCCTAGCACTCGCCGGGTTGCTTCCTCTGGACCTTCGGGTTCAAGAAGCGGCCCTTCTTTACGAGGTAAAAAAGGGTCATACGCGGCGGGTACTGGGAGACCTAGAACTCGAGAGGCCGGTCCTGTACGCCCAGACTCCACACCTGGAGGGGCTACAGTTCGGATGCCTGGCGGAAGGTGACGACTTGGCCCAGCGAGTTGCCGCCGATGATACCGACGGCAGCAAAATTGACGGCAAATTCGGCGTGGCGCTCTCAGTATGGAATAGCGCCGCGGAGATTTCTTGTCTGAAATTAAAGCTGGGACATTTCTGTACCGTATACCAGGCGGAACTGCTAGCCCTGCACGAGGCAACAAAATTAGTAAAAAAGAGTAGTTGAGACTAAGAGTAGTAGAGATAGGTTTGGTATTCATTCCGATTCCAGGTCCGCCCTTGAAATGATAGTAAATGGTGATTCCCTCCACCCCTTTGCAATAGAGGCACTGGAAAACATCAAGGAAGCGAAGAAAAATGGAAAGGTGGTGGATTTATATTGGACTAAGGCACACGCAAGGATGGAGGGAAATGAGAGGGCGGACCAACTAGCAAAAGCAGCTGCGGTCGGAATGAAGACCAAACCTAACTACGAAAAATGCCCCGTTTCATACATCAAGCGACAAATCCGTTTGGAATTGCTTGACGTATGGAGCAGGCGCTACAAAGGAGAAGAGACTGCCTCCACAACCAAGGTCTTCTTCCCAGATGCCGTGAGCGCCTACTCCATCCTGTGTAAAATGGAAATGGATCCATTATTGACACAAATTTTGACTGGGCATGGAGGGTTCTCCTCATACCTGAGTAAATTTCGGTGCAAGGAGAGCCCTTCATGCATATGTGATCCAGATAAATAGGAATCCGCGCTGCATCTGATTGTCGAATGTCCCGTTCATGCAGTGGAAATAGCAGACATTGAAATAGAAAATGGCCTGAAAGTAAGTAAAAAAAATATAAGCAATATAATGACAGGCATAGGGAAAGATTTATAGAATTTCGCAAAAAAGTGGCATTGGCTGCTATTGTAAGAAATAAAAAAGATACACAAAATGTAAGCTAAAAACAAAACATAACAAAGTACTTAGAAATAAGATAAGATAGGTAAAATTGTAACAGGAAATTGTAAGATAGTTAAATAAAAATTGACAAAAATAAATAAAAAATAAAGGCTCCGGTCCCAACATGAAGCAGCAGGGCGGTAAAAAGGACGTACAAAAAATAAAAAAAAAAAAAAAACTCGTTCCGTATCTTATTCATTCGTGCCACGCCACACATCCATCTCAACATTCGCATATCTGTAGCATGCAATCTCTTTTCATCCATATCTTTAACCGCCCAACATTCCGATCCATACAGTACCGCAGGTCTTATAATGGTTTTGTAAATCTTCCCCTTTAGTTTAAGGGGAAGTTGTGGGTCGCATGTTAAACCGGTTACCTGTCGCCACTTCATCCGTCCCGCGTTTATTCTATTTTTTACGTCGCGGTCAATATCGCCATCCTTGTGGATCAGTGAGCTGAGGTACCGGAAGTCGGAGCAGACTGGAAGGGATTCACCATCTAAAGTAATTACAGCATAACTGGATGGGCCACCGAAGTCGCAAAACTGGTATTCCGTTTTGGTTTTGCTAATCTTCAGTCCGACCATCTCCAGTCTATCCCGCCATTCTTCGAGTCTACTCTGGACCTCTAGCGCTCCAACGAGAACAGTGTCGTCACGGAATAGCATACACCAGGGTGCCTCCTCCTATATAGTTGATGTTAATGCATCGACTACCAGGAGGAACAAGTAAGGATTTAAAGCCGATCCCTGGTGTAAGCCCACAGCTACACTGAAGTCGCCGGTAACTCCGGCTTCAGACCTGACGTGAGTATTCGCTCTGTCATACTTAGCACGATCAAGTTGCACGTACTTCTCAGGCACTCCCTTCTCTTGCATAGCCCACCACAAAAACTCACGTGGCACTCTGTCGTATACCTTCTCGAGGTCAACGAACACCATGGGCAAGTTCTTATGTGCACGTCTATATTTTTCGCACAAGTGACGGAGTGCGAATATGGAATCCGTTATTCCCCGACCGAACAGAAACCCGAATTGGTTATGTGATACCTCAGTCTCTTCTCTCATTCGTCTATCTAACACCTTTTCCCAAATTTTCATACTGTGTGACACTAGCTTTATCCTTCGATAGCTGTTATAATTCTGTACATCCCCTTTATTTTTTTAAATTGGTACAAGTGTGCTGCTGTACCATTCATTAGGGATTACTTGATCTTGTAAAAACTTATTGAAAAACAAATTCAGCCACTTCAAACCATCCTCTTTTAATACCTTCCATGCTTCAACGGGTATGCCATTTGGCCTCGCTGCCGTTGCATTTTTCATACTTAGCACAGCCATATTTACTTCATCTATGCTGATCTCTTTAACCATAGCTATGTTAACTAATGTTTTTGAAAGGTTACGATTACATTCATTTTCCTCGTTCATCAGTTTTTTGAAATATTCTTTCCAACGTTCTTTTATTTCCTCGTCATTCGTCAAAATATTTCTTTTCTCGTCTTTCACAAATTTTACATGCACTATATCACTTGCATTCCTCTCTCTCGCTTTTGCCATTCTGTAGAGATCTTTTTGTCCAAGTGGTGTTTCCAAAGACTGGTACAATTTTTTTTTGTACATTGGCCCTTGCCACCGCTACAGCTGTTTTTGCAAATTTCTTACATTCTACATACATCTTTCTTTTTTATTATCTCGTCTCATTCATATCATCAGCAAAGTTCCATTCCCTAAATGCAATCTTCTTTTCTTTTAAAGCCTTTTGTACATCTTTATTCCACCACCATGTGTCTTTATCTATCTTCCTTTTCCCTTTCGTTTCCCCTAATAAATCTTTTGCCACACATCGCATAGAGGTAGCCATTTTCTTCCAACATTCACTCCCTGACTTATAAACCATATACTCATTTAAATCGATTATTTTATCTACTGTTCTCTTCCGAAACATTTTTGCATAATCGTCCTTCACTAACATACGCCATTTAATTTTGGATGGGGGCTTTGCCTTTTTTGTGCCACTGGGAGTTTTACCTCAATGTCTATTACAAGCAGTCTATGTTGCGGAGCCAGAGCCTCGCCAGGTATAACCTTACAGTTTTTAACAGATTTAATGCTATTGCGTTATATAAGGAGGTAGTCTATTTGCTTACTATGCTTTTCACTTTTATATGTGATAAGGTCTTCGTCGGCTTTTTGGAATAATGTTTTGGTTATAGCGAGGTCAAAAGCTTGTGCTGCTTATAAGACTTTCGCCCTCCTGGTTGAGATTTTCAAAGCGCCAACCCCCGTGTACTCTCTCGTACCCTTCATTCATACGTCCCACATGTCCATTAAAATCCCCACCAATAACAATTTCTTCTCCACATGGTAAACCTATCATAATTGCATCTAATTCCTCCCAAAACTTATCTTTCACTACATCATCACAACCAGCCTGCGGCGTAAACACACTTACAACATTCAGAACCAAACATCCTAACAACAGCTTAACAATTATAATTCTATCATTGAACATTTTAACACCTTTTAAACTTTTCTTCATCTCACTATCAAGCACTATTCCTATACGATTTTTCTTGCCATCACTCACACAGTAATAGAATTTATAGACCCCTCCAATTTCCCTTGCTTTTATACCCGTCTACTTCGACTCTTGTAAACAGGCAACATTTATTCTTCTTCTTTCTAGAACATCAACTAACTCACGTCCTTTTCAAGTCATCGTCCCTACATTTCAGCTTGCAATTCTCATTCTTACATCCCCTACTCGCTTCTTGCCCTCATACAACCTTTGCCCATGTTTCACGGGTGTCGCGTGTCGCACCTACGTATCACCTCGGGCATTACTTGCACTATCTGGAAACTTGTTGAAAAAATGATTCGGCATTTATCGTTTTCTGACCGGCCGCCAGCCTGACGTCAACCCTCCTTGGGAATGATTTGTACAATAAAAAAATACATATAAATATAAAAATTAAATTAAATTAGAAACTACAATTATAAAATAGAACAAACAAATAAATAAATAGTAGATAGTTTTCTTTGTTATTATGTTGAAATGAATTGGTTTCCCATGCTTTGAGAGTTTCCTCGCAGTGGCAGCAGTCTTGTAATCGATTTGATGTAGGTTATCAAATCCTTTTCCATATTTATTACTAATAGTATTGTTAAAAATATTTTTTTTGTTTCTTCTTCTAGTTAATCTCATATTATTTGTTGTAACTAGTTTCGTATCCACTTCTAAACCGTCGTACATTCTTTTACTTTTCCCTTTCTATTTTCTTAATGTCACAGTTTGCACACTTCAACTTCTTCAGTTACAACGTATCTTTTTTTCTATATTTCTGCACCATATGGGATTAAGATACCATTGTCACGTACAGATAAACTCTTTTATATTTCTTTAATTATGTTTTTTTTTTAAACTCTAAACGAAATTTAATACTAAATTATTTAAATGATGACATGTGTCTCTATGACATGTTGTCGCTATATGCATATTATATTGAGATTTATAATTCTAACATTCTAACTTTTTAATTTCTTCATGAGTTTCAGATATTTTATTCGTCTACCGCTGGTGCTTCAAGTCATCGGAACCCAATAAAAAGTTTTATTAGTAAAGTTTAAATTATAGGAAATTTGAAAGTGTGTTACTCAGCTTTTTATATTAAACTAAATTATATTAGAGAACGTGTAATGGTATTTTCTAACTGTATCAAATTGAAAGAATAGAGAAATTGTAAAATCCTGTTATGCCTTTTAGTTACAACCGCAATAGTGGTATTCAAAAACCCCAACAGTAACTATTCCATGATTGTTCCACAACCACATAAATATAAGAGATATGTAATGATTGAAATTTAACTAACTTAACGTTGCTTATAATATTTCTGTTCATGTCGATTCGAGTATACTTTGCAGCGCAAATGGTTGCAATAGTGTGCTTGTGACATCTCAAAATATTATGAGCTCATTCTGCATAGATTGGAGTAAAATAATAATTGAACTATTGAATAATTATAAAAAAAAAACAATGAGCCCAATCGACTGTAAAACAGGGAATAATACGAATCGAATTACACTTGATCTCAATTAATTGCCACATAGAGGTAACACGTTAGTTAACTTGTGCCGTGGGCCGTGGGCCACTGAACCCCTGATGGCCGACCCAAACGAAATATTTGTAAATATGTAATGGCCTAAAATGTAAAGGTTATAGTCAGGAAATTTCAAATACTACCCTTGATTAGGCCCATGAAATATAGTCCTGTATGCAATGGACTTGAAATCAATACTGAATGTGTGCGGATTCAACCATTAGGATTAAATTGCTTGCTAGCTTATAAATATACAATCGAATTAGAAAAAAGATGATGTTTATAATATTTGATGCTTTACTAGCTTCTACATTTTATAAACATGACAAACAGACGGAAAAACTCATACATATCTCCTTTTACCATTGATGCTTTGGAATTTTTTATAAGAAATAAACTGATAACCTCAATTTACATAATTGTTATGTTTGACAATTTGTTATCACAAAAACTTTGGAGTTCAACTTTTAAGATATGAACAATCTCAATCTTTAATACAAATAAAGTCTTCTACGATAACTAAGTAAATTTTTAAGTGGGAAAAGAATAACACATCGGCTTTATGTTTTGTTTTTTTAATCCACCTACCCAAGCGAAGGCGGCCGGATTGTTAGTAATTCATTTATTATTAGAAAAATGGCTAGTAAAATTATTTAAGATGTCATAGTTGATACTATACTTATATAGCGCCTGGATAAATATTTTTTCCTTTGACAACTCATTGCTAATCTATTACAGCAGTGCAATGGATGAGGACGATCTTTGTACCGGGTACCGATCTTTGTGGGATCGGTCAATGGAGAAAACGTACGGTACCTTCACTACGTGCAATGGACGACGACCATAAGCTGAAACGACGACCAAAAACATTTCTTAATTTTGATCCTTTCTTTCTCAGGACACACTTTTCTTCTAGCTTCGTCTCTAGCTTCATATCTATTCATTAAAATAACGCTTTTCATACTCAACTATACCAGTTTAATTATCATTGTGATATTCCCTTGCTGTATACCTATATATTTTCAAGTGTATTATTAATCTGAAGGACGGCCGAAGTATGTAAAGTCTTTAAAATCTTTTCCTATTTGCTTAAATTTCTACTTTAAAAAATAACTCAATTGAAATATATTGAAAATTAAATGAAATCATATTTTGAGGCATAAAAATGAAGTATCAGTAATGCATCTTAGTTAAACTTTTAAGCACTACATTAGGTCGAGTGTTATTTCCTTCGTCACTTATACACAATATAGAAGGTATATTTTACAAAGTAAATTAATATTTAGATTAATTAGTTACGACAGTTACCAAGACTTGTATAAAGACATTTTTAGTTCTGTTATGCAAATATATCTAAGATTGATTTTGATACAGTTGATGAAATATCGTTAATTTGGACCTACTCTAAACCAAAGTGGGTATATGTATATGCGATGTTGCCATTAAAATTTATAAGATACTTTAGTGGATTATACACCAACATTAAAATACAGTTTTGAGAGAATGTAAATTTATTGCTGATGCATACACTATATACAATACAACACAAGGTATATATACACAAGTGAGTAGTTAGGAATACCACGACCTCCTCAGCCTATGATCGTCCACTGTTGGACATAGGCCTCCCCCATTGATCGCATCATTGTGGGGGAAATATGCCTTAATCGCCACGCTTGGCAGGCGGGTTGGCGATCGCAGTATGTTCCACCGTATTAAGAAAAGGAAGCTGCTGCCCGTCCTCCGGTAGTCTTTACATCCAGACACAAGACAAACAGACATGTTCAGGCACACAAAATGTTTGTCTTGGGTGGGAATCGAACCCAAGACCTGCGGCGCGAAAGGCAAGTGTCTTGCCACTGCGCCAACCGGTCAGTCAATAAACATTAGTACCACGACGGTCTATACTAATTCCGTGGCTCGGGCACATGCGCTTACTTCAGGTTCGCCCCCGCATCCCGGCGCGTCCGCAATACTATTGGGGTGCGGGGTGGCCGAGCTTGGCCGTTGCCACATGTGCACGGCAGATGACGAAAACGCCACAGTACCTTATAAATTTCAATAGCAAAATCCTATTTTAAGTAACAATGCTCCTATAACACAAACAATACTTGACATTGCAATGGATTTTCTAATCAATGTGGTTCACAAAATATTTACCTCATTAATTATACTGGGGTACTGTTACTAAGAAATTAAATGAAAGAAAAACACTGGAGTATTTTTACTACACATATAATTTATCACTATCTTAGTGTTTTCAGATTTAAATCAATAAATTTAAAGTTTTTACTTTCATTTTCTTACAAACATTCCAGAAAACTACACTTGAAAACACTTTGCATATAGTGCTTTGACTTCGAAATGCACTTCGTATTTAAATTTTAATTTACCACAAAGTTAAAACTTAAACTGGATCTTTTCTTTTAAGGTTTATAGTGTAATAGTTTTCTTTTTTTTTTTTCAAGAAAAGAATGTGACAATTGTCTCACCTCATATTAAAATACTAAGGCAAACTACAGATATTTTCAATATATAGGAGCAGATAGATCAAAAAATGGATAAGAGAATTTTGACAGTTTCCGCAACAATATGTGTTGCACGAATAGCCCGCTCGACTGGTGAAAACCACGACCTCACAGAAGACAGGGGTGAAGTAGATGTATTCTGCGTTTCGTCTGATGAGTGAGGACTCATCAGACGAAACAGAAATCAGAAAAGAGAAGAGAACTAAAATTATTAGTTCTCTTCTCTTTCCCACCTTTTTTTAATAAGGAGAATGTGGGTAGGGAAGAAAGATTTAATGATGAAGGATGGATGGATTCATCCCTTCCCCTATCAAATCCTCTTATCCCGGAAAACGCACCTGCAACTCGCAAATGTCTATGGGTAGTGATCACTTAGATTGTCGCTTGCTCGTTTGCCACCTTTTTATAAAAAAAAGTCCAGTAGCGCATCTGCAGTTCCTCTGTAATTGTAGATGTTCATGAACACCAAGGTTCAACAGGTAGTACTTTTAATGCAGCATACGTGTATCCTAACGGGTACTATTACCGACGAGCCTTATACCTAGTTCTATGACTGTCGAAAAAGCGAAAGAGAAAAAGGATCAGATTGCGGCGTATTGAAATCTATAATATTTGATCAGAGATCCTCGCTGTGGATGTAAGTTCTTATTTGCTTATTTCGTTCTTTTGTTTATTATTTTCTATAGTATACTATTATTTACAACAACATGTAAAATTGATTATAATTACATTTCTATAGATTGCCCAGTATATGTCAAACATGAACATATTTATATTTGAAACTGATAGTTCAAATGGATGAATGCAAAAGCCCTGCTGGTAAAATGTATACGCTTTTCATTCCATCGTAATGCATACGGCCATACATTTAATATGCCAGCATTTAAACCGTCGAATTATTGTTCAACTGTAATAAGAAGTATAAGTTTTTTTGATATTAACAATTTACAGGCGCGTTAAAGTCGTAATTGTAGTAAGTAAAAAAGGCGTAAAAAGGGAAGAAATTATAACAGAAAAAAAATGAGTCATTTAAAATGTAATAATATTGCGAGTTTATATATTTAATACGTGTTAGAATTAAAAATGTAACAGTAATTTAATGCATATGGTTTTACCAAATAAATTCACGTCGATATTTAGTAACGTTATGGTTCTTTTGCTGCAGTATCAGCAACTGTTACATTGTCAGTAGGAACTGGCTCTTTCGCTATATTGACCGTAGTTTTAGATCAAGGCGCTTTCAGTCAATCAGTCAGTACATAACTATTGCGTCAAAAAAAGAAAAAAACTGGAATCATGTGGATACTGTAGTGTTTGTTAACCGTCTTCGAAACAGTAGGAGGTTCTCAATTCGCTTTTGTTTATATCTTTTTGTTTGTTCTCTCAGAACTTCTGTCTTTTATTAAGTGGGTCGCTCCTATTCAATTTTGAACCTTGCGTTCCGTAAATATAACAAAAATTGACATACTGGTGTATTTAAGACAAGCGCTATTTCGCTTTAAAGTAATTGTAATGAAAGGTTACCAGTTGAAATTGAAAATATTATTTACTTCTTTTTTAGTTTACTTCTTCAGTTCGACGATGAATTTATTGTTAAGATGCAGAATAGACAGTATATTACAACGTCTACGAGGCTACGTAAAATTAATATCGAAATTTGAAAAACGCTAGAATATCGATTTAGACATACCCGAAGCAGAAATTCTGAAGAGTATTACTGTTCCGAATTCGGTGGAATTGGAATCCGTGAAT
>DWLR01004260.1:0-12358 GCA_018246295.1 Papilio alexanor hazarajatica | reverse complement strand
ATAAAATATTATTATTTAAATCTTTGCATTTTTTAATATTGATTCCAAGAATTTTTTGATTCACCCTCGTATATGTACGTAAGTTACGATTAATTACTCTTGGTAGAATAGCGGGGAGCGGGAGAGAGTATACATTTTTCACGTAAGAGCTAAAAAGGGTCGCGGCACGTCACCTAGTGAGTCGAATAACTGAAGGGATTGACGGCGCGCCAGCCGCTTCATTGTTTACCAAAACAATGGCCGACCTCTGCGGAGTCATTAACCCACCTCGGCGGGGCGGTGTCAGGCGAGCCTGCCTCGCAACATTATCTCGGCTACCAGTTTAAACTAAAAACGAATACTCGCTCGTAAATCATGATGACAATGAATTTTTATAATGTCTCGACTCATACTTTAAGTAGATACTTATTTTTAGATATAAAGAAGCTTTAATTTCAGGAAAAGTTTCGTATTAATAGTATTTATAGGATATGCCCTAGATAAAATATCTGCTAGGTTGGTGACTTTTCAAAGAAAGAAAGATAATTTTAAGACTTTTGATTTTGGAGTAAAACCAGGAAAATAGATAAATCAAGTAACATCATCAGAATCGTTACATAAATTTCAATCTTTACCACCATAGTACTGTTGCTTTATATTAAATATATCTGTATGATACTTTTAGGAGAATGGACAAATTTGGGTACTTTTCTGTTATCCGGACGCAAGCAAAATATCGCCAAATAATGTTAATAACAAACATTCCAGTTATGGTTGTAAGAAATTTAGCGGAAACCTACATTATTTGGCGATTTTTCGTTTGCGCCCGACTAACAGATAAGTACCCAAACTTGGAATAAGTATACAGCAGAAGCAATTTCTTTCAAAGCTCCAATACAAGGATAACGAATTAAACACGAAAACAAAACGAACAATTAGTTGGCAGCTTTATTGTAAGCTCCCGGCGGGAAGAGAGCGCGGAACACGTTTCTCAATCGGCCGGACAGGCACGTGACTAGTTGCCACTTGCCGAAACGTGTAAAGACCCTGCCGCGGCACATGATACGTATAATATAACCCCAAAAGAGGATATAATTGTATTTACGCACGCTTTCACTGAGTTCGAAAATACACTGGAACAAACTATGTTCGGATTTGCCTATCTATATTAGATGTTTGATCTAATATGTATCTATATTAGATCGATGTATCTATATTTGATGGATGATTCATACAAAAAAATAAATGAAAATAATAAGTGAATTCGCATCGTAGCATTAACCTCTCTTTAAGAAAATAAGTTTAAAGCTCCATTCAAAAATAGGAATTGTAATTGAATATTTTTCTTAAAAGTAAAAATATTTCTTTTAAGAACAAACATAAATTAGGCTTAAAGATTTGTTAACATTTTATTTGCCCCTTTTAAAGCAAAAGTTCACAACGAAAAACCAATTTTATATTATTTCATCTCTCATTTAAATTCAATAGTCGCTTCGAAACTTCTACAAAACCTCGAAAGAAAATTTATACAAGTCTTGGGCACTTTACACTAGTCTTAGCTATTCTCACATCTCGCAACTTTAAGATAGTTGCCAAAACTAACAAAACAAATACAATTTTTAAAAAAAGAATGCTAAAAATGACGATTAGGGGTCGTCTTAGGAAACAGTATAATTTTACGACTTCGCAGTAACACGCAACCAAACGTATACTTCCCCATAAACATCCAACACAAGTTGCAAGTTAATATTAGTGTATACAAACATCAAAAAATTTATTGCCGTCCGAATATATTACGTCTATATGTACCCGATAAAATGTTTTGTGAGACTTCGGTGTAACATTTCACGGATTTGCCGTGAATTTTTCGGAAAACTTTCAAACCAGAATATAAAGTCAAATAGAATAAGAGTAATGCTACCATTAATGGACGATGTTCCAAATTTAAACGTGCATACTTTCCTTCGTCGCAGTAAAATTTAATATTTACTGTAATGACAACTTCGGGGTATTAATAGCTTCTTTTTTTCTATTTGAAATGTGTGAGGAGTTACCGAGATTTCACATGTGATGCTTTTATTTTATCGTCAAATCGTAAAACAAATTGTACTATACACGCAATACTCAAGTCGAATTCCTAACCAAAACTTTTAAAAAAACGATGCCATCGTAACGAATGTAAAATAAACAACCAAAAAATGTAAACTTATATGCCTCAAAAGACAATAACGTTGATTGTGATACATATTTACCAACAAATAATCTTCAAATCGGAAAACCTGCAGATATCTAATCTGGAATTGAATAAAGTAGAAAAGGAATCCGGTATTAAAATTTTATTTATCTTGCACATCCAAACAAGAAGACGTGATTCTTGTCTCCTGATTGTCATTTTAATATTTTATCACAAGGTTTTGTTTACAAGAGATTCTTAGACATTGTCTTCCTATTAAAATAAATTTTAACTATACCATTAATGTTTTTGTTGCAGGAACAAATGAAACTTTTAACATTTTCTATTCTTTATTTCTTTTTATTTGTTTCTGAACAATAAAACAAGTTAGCAATCGTCTACGTTGAATGTTTCCTTACTTTTGTTTTAACTTCTCTAGTTATAAACTATCAGACTACACGAGTCTAGGAACACTCTAGATTAATTATTTAATTATGCGTTTTATGTAACTGTATTTTTATATTTTAATAATTAAAAGTACTACTATTTTGTAAGAAACTATATTATTATATCGAAAAGAGATAGTTAATAAGGAATAGATTACCCGTCTAGATTAACAAAACTTATACATGTATCAGAATACGAGATGCCTTAGTAAATCTTATCAAGTTATATTTGTGACCAAATACAAAAAGACAAACGGAGACCGTCCTAAATTAATATAGAATATTGCATGGCTTTGTATTTTCATAAGAAGTGTATTGTAATATAATACGTAATTATGCTTATTGAGATAATTCTGTTACAGACTACGTATAGTACGCGTAGTCAACGCCATCTATCAAACTACAACGTTGCTAGCTATAACTACGGAGCACCTTTGTTGTAACAATTAAATTAATCAGTGGGAGATGTCGCTATAAATCGGAATCCCGCAGTGCGTTGTGTGCGCTGCATTGATGTGGCACTGTAGATTTGTTTCGTTAGCGGAGTGACGCGGCGCGGTAAGAGTGAGGAGATTGGTGCCACGAGCGACCGGGGCCGGATGCTGTCGCGTGGACCGCCATCTCCGTCCTCGCCCGATTCGTCGTCAAAATTATATGCCACCGTCAAATACCAAATCTATATTAAACCATACTCAACATATTAAAGTCAGACATTCGACGCATTTTAAAATTTTCACCAGTCCAAAAAAAAAACAACAAAAATCAAACGAAACGGCTCCAAAAATTCATTCGTTTAATAACCATTAAAAGCTTTCCCGATGATTGTAACTCCCCGTCTATCCGTTCGGTGTTTTTGAAATAATACCAAAATTCAAATTCCCGTTACGGAAAATAACAAACTCGATGGCCCCTTTCAATGAAATCCTTTGAAGGATAAAAGTCAAATTATTCAAATTTCCTCCACTGATTGCTGACACCGAAGCGGCGACAGTTTTCAAAGGAATAGCAAAATATGAATTTATTAAGTCGGTAGGTAATTTATTATTTCGATGACTTTTTATTATAATAATATTATAATCCAACTGATAGCGGGGTGGAGACAATATCGACGGCATCGATGTTAAATAAAGCTCACGCTTAGCGGAGCTTTAATAATGCGCATCCAAATAGGTTTCTTAATCAAATTCCTTCTTCGAGTATTCCATTTAAGCGAATAAAAAGGTCTTGAAGAGAATGTTGTCGTCTAAAAAATTGAGTCCGTTTGTCTACAGAAGCGGTATCGATAATTTAGTTACTCGCTACACTTTATTTAACGCTTGTGTAGTAAATACGCCATTATTATTTCAGTGATACGATCAGTGTCAACACAAAGCTCGACTAAAAATCGTTTCAGAAAACTTTTAACTAATAAGGTTATTCATTATGAGCGCAATGTATCGTGCGAGGGCATTGCACATGAATGTTACGTCATGCAGCCTGGCTATAGAAGGCAATATGCAATAAAGCATTCGTCACACGGAACCGCGATAGCGAAGTCTGACTATTTAATGTGGCATAAATTTTTAACGCAATTGAAATAGGAATTATTTTTATGTCCAGTGAACTTTCCAGTAATGAATAAATGCATATAAAGTAAATGCGTAAAATGGCTACTAGAATTAAAAGGCTTATAAACTTATATAACCCGTAACCGCAAGTACAATATTATTAAGTTTTTAATATTGTAATGGATGAATTTGGCATAAAGTTTTCTGACAAAAGATTTTAATATGGCTTGATAAATAGGAATGTAAACAGAAACATGCGGCTACACAAATTTATATGTAAGTCTAGCGATTTATTCCATTTCTTTGCAGCACGCATAGCGAACGATTTATCTTTATAGACGCGATCTAATTCATGGAAGTTTTGTGTAAATTAGCTGAAAAATAACGATGATTATGGGCTCTGTTATCCGTACGTGGCCGGAGAGGATTGCTAGTTAGCTAGTATAATATCATTGATGTATCTTCCTTTATCTATATTAATAAACAATTGGCTTTTTAGTACATCATACTATTGCTTGATATGGCATGAAAAATTACGCATTAATATAGTATTCAATAGACTCGCTCATTTGCAGGTGCGCGTTCCTGATGCGATGCGATGGGTCGTGTAATGCCAGACCGCCAGACAGCCAGACCGTGCCAGGACTTGGCATCCACGTCGATACGAACAATTTGGGCTCGCGCCGAACAACCTAAAGCAAGTTATTGGATTGTCATAATCCCGCACGCCCGAAATCCGCAAATTTTACTGCGAACGCAGCAGATAAACAACGACGACACGCAGCTAAGTACGGCGAACGCATTGGCTATTTCAAATATGGATGTAATCCTGAATTTGCTTTTACATGAATAATCTTTATCATATCACTTAATACTTAAATTTACTGTTTAGAGTTACAAATAATTCTGAGGATTTGACTCCACGGAATAATGGACGTACAATTCCTACCCTCGAAATTCGTCATACGGTCTCTTTCCCAGAACCTTAATATACCATATACATTATAATCATGAAAAGCGTTTTTCACCAAGTGATCGAAATAGTTTTCTTTAAACAAGCTCTGGTGAAAAACTTTACTTATGATTTACAAAAGTAGGTTGGACAACTTGAAGTATCTGTTTCCATTTAATGAACCGGCTTATTTAAATGATATAACTAAAACTTTTCCAATTTAAAAATGTCTATATCTCATTTATATGTATTAATTCTTTAATTAAATTGAAATTCTATCAAAAACTATAATTTAATAAAATAAATTGGTGATTAATGTAAGTTATAATTAAGTGTTCTACTTTATACATAAATTTAAATGTTCCCACTACAAGTGTTAATTACATCAAACTTTGCGCAAAGTGAACAGAACCAATGTTCAACGTATACCAATGCAATTAAATTTTCAATAACGAGTTGTTGAAAGTTTTGCAAGATTTTCCATTAGTCTTGAATGTAGTTATTGCTAACTTCATTAAGAATTATAATATTTATACTTCGTAATTATTTCTGTTTGTATACAATTAATTCAGTAGTCGCTTGGTCACATTCACAATTTGATTATCATCTTAACGAAAACGAAGAAATTAAATTAACATCAACAGAAATCTTAGTATAGATAATTGATGACATTGTTTCCTTTAATTTAGTTTTACAATTTGATATTAAAATTTTTAAATCCCAGTCAATTTTCATGTCAATCAGTTTCTGCTTACCCCATCATACATCATATAATCAAAGCATATAATCAAATCTCATGTGTTGTAAGTTTCCCTTAAGAATGATGCGATTTATAATTACTAATTTTGTAAATATTTACCTACCACAATTGAGTAAAAATCGTAACCATAATATTTAACTTGGTAAACAGTATATTGTTTATGATAACCTCGAGTTTTTGTAACGTACACAAGTATTGCAGGATATCAAAAGGGCGTGGGAAGCAAGTGCATTATTCTTCTCTGACAATGTCCACATGGCATAAAAAGATGCGACCCACAATAGTCGTCTATGGAAAAGCAACGAGCCACTCAGTTCGCACGGGCGGCCGCGCGCAAACACCGTACGCCCGATTGCGGTAACACGGACTGCGTTCACGTAATACAACATTATCTCTATGCATTATATCACTTCGAACATACGAATCTATGAAGACGATACAAACGTATTAATAAGTAATCGCGTACATTTTCAAACGTTACTCAAAGTCTCAGTTTAATTACATACATTTAAAGTAATTTAAATTTTCAATAAATTCAAATAAGGTAAAAAAGAAAAATTACTCGAACCCTGAAACAAACTCAGAACTAATAAACACCTCGGGTTATCACGCCAGCCATCTATCGCAGCCAGTCAAAACGTATCATACCACGTGCGAACTGCTGCGATTACCATACAAATGATGTCTCCGCAATCTGTCTGGTAGCTGGTTAGCGAATTAAGCGAGTACGGTACGACCATTAAGCGAGCCAGACCGATCCTGTATGCCCATTAATTTAATAGCGCTTTTTCTTTTTTTTACCATTAAACGTCTAAAGTCAACCGGCGACTAATTCAAACCCCTCGGTGGCGACACGCGCTCCGCCAACGCGTTTTTATAACTACCATTTTGTACTTTAAATATTTTAACGTCTATTACATTTATTATACTATTTATAATTAGGCCCGTCACTCATAAGCGTAAGCAGACTTTACGATTTCCCTCTTACTTCAGCAGGACCCTGAAATATACAGTTTCATGCATATATTTTATCTATAACACCTGGATAAAGTAAATGAATATTTCTACATCGTTAATGTTTTTTGGGTAAATGGTCAATTTCGTCGATATATCTTTGTCTATGGAATCAGAAGCCAAACTTTCACCTCACTTCTGCACTATAAATAATATTTCCTCTTTCTTTATTCATCTCTCACCGTCACTTTACTGCTAAGAGAACTCTAGATGTAATAGTTAACGCATTGCTAAACAAAATTTATCTCTATAAACAGGTATTTTAAACGAGCATCGTTCGTTAAAAGATAAAATATTCCTCTCTTATACTAAACTGTTTATGTAAATTGAATAAGTCGTCGCCTTAACTCTTGATTACAAAAGAGAAGTTGAATCAGTTTTGTTTACGGTTTAATCGCAGTTGCGTCTCGTTGTGTTTCGTGTTTATTCAGTGTTAGAAGGGCAGCAGGTGGACTATTAATTTTAAAGCGACGTTTTTGTATTCGAAAAATCACGTGCATTTTCTTGAGAACTTTGAATGACATCGCTTAAGTATTCAACTCTCTCTACTCCAGTTTACTACTAGCTACTTCAACAGTGCAAAGGTGAATGTGAATGTGCAAAGGTGAATAAATGATCGTAATGTATCTAGCGTATATGTACGTTACTTCATGTAAATTATTGCGTAATAATTCCCTCATATAGATAAGCCCAGTTTTATATTATTTGCGATTCGGATTGAAGGCGTAACGTCATACCTATTGACCAAGGTGAGCGACGGATGAGACACGATGCGATGCGACCGATACAATGCGACACGATGCGACTAATAGCTAACACAACTATACCTACATACAACGACTACATCGCGTCGCGCCGCGTCGCATTATGACGTTTGTCATCACCTAGCTGGATCAACCGGTTACATCTTGATATACTAAAAAAAATGTATTTCAAATCGTGAATACTTTCCCTAATATAACGCGAGTGTGTATATTTCTTGCTCATTATTCTGCTCGATTCGTCATTAAATGATTTAAAAAGAAACATATACAGCAAATACAAAAGACACAAAATCGTCTAAAATGAAGATACGCATATAAACATCAAAAAACAAATGACTCTTGAACATTAATGTTTAAGAGTAGCGTTTTCTAAATTTGTAATCACTACTTACCCCATAAATAAGGGTACAAAAGTAAAACGGGCAAAAATTATTTGAATGAAACATTAATTGTAAAAAAAATGTACAAAAACGAGAAAACCTAACGGACTCCGAATGAAATTAAAACTTAGTGCTGATGGAAAAGTTGAGAGAAACACTCGGAGCCGGTTGTGACAGAAGATTAAAGTAGCGACCGACTCGGGTTTCCACATTATCAATTTACAATATCCCAAACCCAGAGGTGTTGTGAATACACAATCTAGTTTACACTGGATTAAAAATTGTATTCCCTTATAAAAGAGACGGGTACCGACAGAATGATAGATTGCTTAATATTTTTATTCGACAACGAAAGAATGAGGCCTATTCAAAAAAAATCAGAAACTTTTATACTTGATTGATATAATAATATTAAAAAAGTTGCGTATGCAAAGGAGTTAAAGACTTTTTGTTTATTGTAACATCTCGTACTTTAAATAATCTCAGGTGTATCTATTCTAAATTATTAATATTTTACAAAGAGTTTATTTACTGCACATTAACGTCCTCTAATATAGTGATATATCAATATCCATTGAGATAGAAATGTCAATGTATTAATTTCGTGGTAGCTAGCTCATCAATTCGTTGTTAGGAATTTCAATCGATAAAGAGAAGCCAATAAAAGCACTCCACTGCTCGCTTGAATAAATAAATGAATCGTCAGACGCGTAGCAATTGTGTCTTGATTTGAAACCCAAACAATGGTCGTTTTGTAGTTCGAATTTAGTACAGTTTTTGTGTAATCTAATATATTCTACTAAAAATATCATAAAAGGCAGATATCATCTAAGTAAAAAATTATATCTTATCAGTGTATTTGCCCTTGGTTAAAAAAAATAAAACAATATTTAGCATGTAATATTATAACTATTGATTTCCGTACCACACTGGGATATGCAGGCAAGACGGATTTTCATTTAGGGTGGTTAGTTACTTATTCACTTATAATCTGTTATACGTTTTGAAACTATTATAGATGAGTCTAGCGTTAGTAATTAAGAAAAGAATATCAATAAAGTGTAAAAAAAACATAAAACGTATATGGTTTCCGATATCGACACATTAATGAATGAAACTTACCTTGAAATATTATTAAAATGTCGCTAAATGTTAGAATTATAATACTTAATATCTTTCGAAGATACACGATCTTAAGTCAGCAGAAAAGTTGACGCAAAACGAAGCTAAATCCACCACTAGTTAAATTAATAATAGAAAACATTTCCACTAAGATAAAGAATGATTTCTTGAATTAATGAATGAATGGTTACCTCTTGGCACCCTAATACGAAAAAGCTGCACGAAATATAGGCTGATACAATTCTAGCAATATCCAATTCTCTGTCCAGCACAATCAGATAATTATTGATATATGTACGATGGAGTATGTACGAGGGGTTTGAGCACATAACTATCTCTACAATTTACACATAAATATTTTTAATTCAAACAAAATTATGAGAGTATCAAAGCAAAAAAGCATTCTCTATACCCTTTTACGGAGCTCCGCAACCTTTAATTTATTATTTAAACAAAACGTTTTGTTTAGCGCGCTCACCTTCCATGAAATAATGCTTTATTCTTAACTCAAATGTTAACCATCCATCATGTTAACCAGCCTGCCGCAAGTGTTCACGCACTTTGATTTCGATGTTTACTGCACCTGACCTATACCAGCTGCGAAATTTAAACCTTCACTGTCAAAGAATTTATTATGCATTTACAAAAATTCATCTTACTAGAACCTAAAATTTCTTTTGCATTACGTTAGAGGTCACTGTTCCAATTCTAGATAGGTAGGCTTTTTAGAAAAAAAAATACGATTTTATAATTACGAAAACATACAGCGAAGCTCAGTCCACAGTTTAAAAACATTAATTAATTCTATGCACCTTATTCGGTAGAGAAAATCGTATGTACTATGGTATATTTTATATTTCTTATTAGGTTTTATGAATGAGAATTCCTAAACGATAATGATACTCAAGAATAATTACGAGAAACTTTAATACTGAGAAAGGAAAATGATGAAAAGAAAAAACACAGCTCGCAGCTATGACGTGCGGTGTACTTGTACCGCAAGTAACAATATGGCTGCTCATTACATCGGGCCGTAGCCTCGATCTCATTGCCAACACATGAAACTTTTAATCAGTACTTAGCGGCACTCCGTTGAGCAAGGGAGAGCGCAAAAAGTGGTGTACATGGGGTCATATTCTCAAGGCGTGCGGTATTAACATTTTTGTACATTTTTATTTCCAACAAATTACAAAATTTTAAAATTACAATTGCTATTAAATGATAATCTTATGTTTTGTTTAATTATAAGAAAACGGCTGTAAATGTAACAAGATATAGTTAAAAAAAATACTAGCACGGTAATGCCACTGGCCTTACAATGCTTTTCCTTCAGCAGTGGTTTTCTGCGATTTTAATTTCAACATTTCATCAATTATTTGAAATTAAAAGTTTTTTTACTTCCACGTAGTTAAGGGTAACATAAAGATAAGTCATACAGTAAATAAAGTCGAAAGAAAGTTTTGATATTTAATAGATCTTAGAGCGATCAGAGAGCGTATTAGAGCGACGATTCATATCCTATCTGTGCTAAAAATACATGAGTGTACTAGAAATCGCAAGGTATTCATACAATAGCCTTGCGAACGATATAAAATATACTCCCGAACTGATTAGCCGGCGAAACGCGGCGGCCAACTGGCACGATCGCCGCTCGCAGCATCCAAACTGTCCGCCCAGCACGCCTCAATGAGTCGATTGTCCAATTAACTCCATTCATATGTTCGCCCGCACCGAACGAGCACGCTAAGTGCTTTTTTCAAGCTTATATGCACATTTGTTCCAACTAAGTTGCACAAAGTAAAATTTTATTGGCATCTGTTCCACACGACCGCGACGTCATACGCCCCGTGTCGTACGCTCGTAAAATAATTTTAATGTTGAAATTGGCGCCGCTAATATGCAATACGATTTTGTAATAATGCCAACGTTCCACGACAATTATAGTAGTCTTTACACTTTATTTATAAGGTATAAAGACTACCACAAATAATTAGGCACGAATTGGCCCATCAAACCGGGGATGTACCACGAGCTTACATAGTTAAGGCGTGAAGTATGAAGTATGTATACATATATATCAGTTCCATTGAGGTTTTCTGTAGCCTAATCGAGTGTCAAACAGGGGTCATACAATGTCATACGGTCAGTAATTTTTTTCGCAACAAGCTAATGAGTTGCAGATGCATAGTCTACCTTTAATGGACAAAAGAGTGGATGAACAAAAAGTATATTTCCAAAAGTATATTGTCTATGCCCTCACCCGACAAATCTTCCTGGGCTGGTATTAAGCCGGAACCTCACTCATCAGACTAAACGCAGAATACTTCTACTTCACTCCTATTTTCTGTCAGTTCGTGATATTTCACCGGTTGAGCTGGCTTATTCGTATAATGATGTTATTGACATTCGATGTAGTTACGGTTTTACTACTGTTTTACTAATATGATATTTAGCAAATAATTATTCGTTTTTTCGTTCACAAATTTTCGTTCATAAATTCCATGGACATTGAAATCAGTAGATTACATAATACGGGTGCAAAATTTTCGCATGACAGAACTGTAACAAAGCCACCGAAATATAATTCAAATGTCCACAAGTGTCAGTCTGTCTAGTGACGCGAGCGTCCGCTATCCGTTTAATAACGCGCTTTAATAATAAGCAATAATCAACCGACACTCGATACTTACACCTCTTTATATTTCAAACTAGCTTTTGACTGCGGTTTCGTTCGCGTGATTAAACTTTATAACCAGCCGGTGTAGTCTGACCTCCGATTTCAAATTCAAGCTTTGATATTTCTAATAGGCTTTTGGTTCGCAATTATCAAACGTTTTGGGTGACAATTTTATTTACGTTAAAGTTTAGTTCTATACTTGTTTTATTTTTATTTGAAATTAATGGTACAATTACCTGATTGCATTTTATATATATTATGAATCATGAAATCTGGAATGTGAAATATTCTTTAACTTTTGTTTTTAGTTGGATGGGCTATGTCGTCCCCGCCCGTCTTGGTTTTAAATTAGGTTCGTAACACATACTCGTGTAAAAAATTATATTTAAAATATAATTTTATACCAGCTTCTTCCATTTGACCGCATACAACGAAGAGCAACTCGAATGGTTAACAACCGAGCTCTCACTGATCGGCTTGATCCTCTGGCATTGCGAAGAGACGTCGCGTCTCTTTGCATTTTTTACCGTCTATACTATGGGGA
>DWLR01004259.1:0-12358 GCA_018246295.1 Papilio alexanor hazarajatica | reverse complement strand
CGAACTGGGTGGGCAGACTTGTGCCCTTTTAAACTTAACTCATAAACAGGGAACAATACGTTCAAATTTTGGTTACATTAGATTGGAAGTTTTAATGACATTTTATTCTTTGCCGAATATGCATTTTATACATTAAATCGATTTTATAAAATGTTATAGCGCAAATTTCTTAATCTAGTAATTAAGTGGAAATAGACTTTTCCGAGGTAACGTTTCAAGGATGCTCGTATTTTCAAAAGATTACCCTTAGTTTTTAGAACCTCTAGCTATCAAAATACGATTCTATTTACTTCTACGGACTGTATACATGTATTTCCCGTTATGAATTTCTATAAACTGTTTTTTTAATCATTTTTTATTCTGCAATAAAATATTATTGCAGAAAATTTAAAATCAACATTCGATTTTTCCACTAGGACCAATTTGAGTTTCAAAACTTTATGCAGAACTCGGACTGGGCTTTTGTTTTTGTATTGTTAGCGTAAGGTTGGTTATATAAGTTTTTAAATTGGCATTTCTTGCCTGAATATTTTTATTTTCTTCGAGAAAAGTTTGTTTTATAGTTTAAGTTTATTAACATCATTTTCGGTCCTCTGTTAAACAATAAAGCTATTTATTTTACGTAGCGATTTTAGGTTCATTGATCCAAAGAGAGATCAATTTCGTTATTTAGTTTAGTTGATAGTCCCATATTGTTTTTTTTTTGTCTCATAATGCACAGTTTGTACAATTTGTAAAAAAAACCAACGAAATACTACCCGAACAATGTTAAACTATTACTTTGTTTTAAAACTATCTGTTATAGGTATTGCAACTGAAGCGCAGTTTGCTCACCAATATTAACATGTAAGTGCGATCTTTAGAATACTATAAGATATTTCATTGCTCCCAATAATTATTGCAATTGCCTTCGTCTGCTTAGACGATCAATAAAATACGAAAAAGGTATTCGACAATTATCAGTAAAATTCTCTCATTTATGTAGACTGACTAACAAACAACCATTTTGCAAACTTTAGTCTCAATTAATTGAGGTCTTAATTGTTTCGAAACTATTATATTAAAGGTCTGAAGAGAGTCAAATAGTTTAATAAAACGTTAAAAGTCGTTTAAGGCAGTGAGAACTTAATTAAAGATCAATGGTTAACACCGATTTAGAATTCCAAAGCGTAAACACAATTAAAAAGAAATAATGACGAATATATCGCCATAGAACAAAGGATTCGTAGGGATAGATGTAATTCATAACAAAAATATTAATATCTTACGTGTAACTTCAGCAAAGTATAATTTACATTTCATAAAAAAAATTGAAATACTTAAACTGTCAGGATTAAAGGTGATTTTGTAACGGCAGACAACGCGAGTGACCGCAAATGGTTGTTGTAGTTAATAAGGAAAAGAATCTCCACACCATTACTTCTGTTTGGACGTGCGCTACCCACACGTCCAAGCCGATAGACAATAAATGAATGCACCTATTCCTGTAACGAACTATCTCTCATTTTGATTAATTGCCGCTCCGGCTACGACTATTGTTGCTTTTATCTTTAAAAGATTTAGTTGTAATGTCGATTTAAAGTGTGGGCTAATGCATTTATATAGGATGCATGTATTTCTCTTGTTAAACATGTATTTATTTTTTTCCAAAAACTTTAACGAATACTTAATCTCCAAAATGTGGCGGTATGTTACTTAATGCCAGTACATTGAACCATAGAGTTAGAAATAGGAAATCTCAATGCCCCGAAATCTCGACCATTAAGTTACATGTAAGCCAGCGCAATTACTGATTTGTTACCGAAAGTTCAACGACGCCGTAAATTTTGCTATAATCAGCGTCTGGCCTCTTGCACAACGCAACAAATTAGACACTCCCATTTCCCATGAACAAGCGAAGTGCGACCGTTTAGCGCGCTCCGACTAACGCCGACCTCGTTTTAAATGTGAAAGAAACAAAATAGAATTTTGAATCAGCAATTCGCAGCTCGCTAATGAGTTTCCAATGCAATTAGTTGCTGTTTTCTTCACGAGAATGCTTTAGTCGAAAAACTTCCCAATATCGATTGAATCTAACGTACAAAGCTAAACTGTTTTGGGACATTTAAATTAAAATCGTTAAATAATGAAATTGCAGAAATATTAACTAATCTATATCTATACATATAATAAAATCGTTACTGATAGGTGTCTGTACATGGAAAATAAATTATTAAAACTATTATATGGGGTATTTACAAATGCTGTAGAACTCAAAACAACGATTTTTAAAATGTTTGTCTATTTGTCAGAAATGGTTTCACAGATTTGGATGCGATTCCATCAATATGTAGTATTTAACTTCAATCGTTAGATTTAGTTTTTCTTTCATCTAAATCGGTGCATACATAAAAAAGTTATATCATTTTAAAGCGTTACGTTAAACATTTCTTTAGAAAAAATGCTATAAAATGACTATTTAGTTGATTGGGATGAAACTTTAGTTTACTATATATGATATGCTATATAATGACGATGGATCAAAGATAATACGAAGTTAAAAATAGAAATTTTGATGTTGCCAATATAACTTGATCTTCAATCTTTATTGTCAAATGGGCTTATCATGGTTCTACTTAGGCTGGACGCTTCGGTTGTACGGGAATACGAGTTTATTACAAAACGGGGGAAAAATTAACTTTTAAAATTTTTACAATGTTGCTTCGTTAGGTCGCGATAAAATATTAAAAAATAGTAATGTGTAAATTTAAAAATTAATATTAACACCTGTCATCATGATTTTCAAAATGTGTTCTTTTTACTCCTCAAAAATAATAAAGTATCCTTGGATAATCTTAATCTTTTAAGTAGTGAAGAACATATTGGGTAAAAAATAATTAGTAAAATAAAGTAAAATTTTATTAGTTATTTAATCAACTATATAATAATGCTACATCTGAACCGTCACTTAGCTCTAAAAGGTCTATCGAGTCCATACATTTTAAGGGCATCCTCAGATTTTAGGTAACATTTTGGCAGTGATTAAACTCAAACTTAAATTTCACTTAAATTTCTTTACGGGCTCCTTAAATATATTAGTCGATGGCAAAAATGGGCGTAATTCAAGATAACTCTCTCTTTTTTGTTATGCACTTTGTTAGGTTGTGTTTGTGTTTTTTTTTCTTCTGGCAATAAAATGGTTATTTATTTTATTTATTATTTTTTCAGGTTAGGTAATAATTTAAAAAAGAAGTGAATGTATAAGTTAGTTGCTTTTTCTTTCTTCGTAATCCCTACTAATATTATAAACACGAAAGTAGCTTTGTCTGTCTACTACGCTTTTACGCCTAAATCACTAAACCGATTTTGAGGAAATTTGGTAAAATGATAGATTCGATCTTAGGAAATGAAATATGCTACATTTTATTGCGAAAAAAGGGTTGAACCTACCTAACCAATCATCATTAAATTTTGAACACATATTCTTTAAGGTACTGGGAAGGACATAGGATAGTATTTATTACAAAAAGAAAATACGGAGGGTAAAAAAATCATTATATTATAAATGCGAATGTTTGGATAGACGTTTGTCACCACATAACTTCACACCAGCTGAATAGATCTGGACGAAATTTGGAACATCACTTAAGCTTTTATCCTGGAAAAATGTACGATTTCCGTGGAACGTTTTTCACACAGATATATGTATACGTTTACATATACATCAATATTGAATTCCACGTGGACGATGTCGCGGGCAACAGCTAGTAACACTACTAATAGACTGGTTATTTATATTTGAATCACAAATAATTGGAATATTACAAAATACTTACTTTGATTTGAAATTAAACCCAAAAGATGTAGACGCTTCGGACCAATTACAGCCTGCTACTTTATTAATTTGTAAATAATAATAATAGTAACTTACAAAATGTTGTCAAGATTAATCTGCAGTGAGCTTACCTGAAATTAAAAGAAAAACATGTTAAATAATAATCAGAAGTAATGTTTTAAGTCTTAAAAATGTAATGATACTGTTTCTATTACTATATATTGTATATAAACAACAAGATCTCGGATATAGTCGATTGCTTGAGCTAGCACGATAATGAATTACGACTATGTACCATACTATAATTTTTCTTCTATTCGAAGGTGAAAACAAGACACATGACAATGTAGGGTCATTCATAGAATCTGATAGAATGTATTCCTTAGTGCCGTGGCGACCCCAAGCGAACTCCTACCTGGACTGAACACGTCAGGAAAATATCGTTTATCAGTGCGACAGCACAAACAAGTCAAACAATAACACTATAAACCAGTTATTTTCTTATTCAAAGAACAGAAACAGGACATAAATAAATAAGCATCTTTACGAATTCCTGCTACATATTTAGTATTATCAGTGGAACGCGACCTAAAACGAATTGTTTTACATTGAATGGACATTTTGCATCCAGGACAAAGAGGCTCGGGCGAAGCGCGCGCGCACTCGACTGTTAATCAAAATGTCGATTCTTTAAATCGATTTGATGAAAAAACCAAAGGCGACCAGAATTGAATATTAACACGAAGATACTTGAGATACACTTATCCGTTTCGCTATCACTATCGTTTTTTATCGTAATTTAGGGACAATGAAATTGAAATTATAGGTATGGATAATTATAAATATTAACAGTTTTTGTTAGTAACACTTCTATTGATGTTGCTGTATGTACACCTTTCTTTACAAACGTAGTCTATATTTACAATCACACAATTATAATTGCTATACCAATTTTATTTAATATGAAAAATGTCGTGTACAGATTAATGTTTGATTTAAATAGCTGCGTTACTATAGAAAAATATCGTTAACAACGAAGTTAGGAACGCGTTAATTAAAGGCCGTGTTTTAGAATAAGAGTGGGCGTTAGTCCGACCCCACAGGGATGCATTGGACTTAAGGCGAAGCTGTTATCTTCTTTTTGTTAAAAAAAAATATAAGCTTTAAAGTCCTAATCTTAAGGGGTGGTAAGAGACCGTTAGAGAGTACTTATCACCATGTTTATTTGAGGCAAACGTACGATTGTTTATTTTTTATCATACGTTTTTAGAGACAAGAAATTTGTTAAATTTGTTCTGTTTACGTCACAATCTATTTTTAGCTAGTATAACTTTATTAAAGTAAATCAGTAAGAAATATTAGTAAAGGAAATCACGTATATTATCTTTATTCTGTTTTAAGATCTTATAGGGGGAGGGACTTTCACTTAAGTGTAGGGTAATTAAATACTAAAATCGATATGAAATATTTTTCCTTTCATCGTATTTCCTTCGGTACTTAATTATTTTTAATTAACTTTTGTGCGTACATTGGGATGTCGTTAGGTTTCTTATAAAAACCATATAATTCGCTGTTGATATATTTAATTGGAATCATCTTATTCACTTGATATTTGTTAATTGTTCGACTGACAGGAGTGTAATGTTTTTGGCGCTTAATCGAGAACGTTGGTATGCATGCATGTCCATCCATCCATACGTCTATTCCATTGTGACCTCCTGTAGTCTGAGCGGCTGCATCGACTTAGAAGAGTGAGGTGTCATTTGATTTGTATTCCTCCCCGGAGTATCATACGGGTGCATTCAGTCGAACTTATTGATTTTTTAAATTAACCTCTAGTAAATATATTTTCTTTCAATGTAATGTTTATGTATTTTCAGGTATAATTTTTGAAAATTCGATTGTGAAGTGAAAACAATCACAATTTTTGGACAGAGATAACACTCTACGAATCTGAAATATCTTTCCAACGGTCGATGCGCAGTATTTAATACCGCTTATTATACTTATAGTGTTGTGGCACAGCAAGGAAAAGTTATTTAAGTCATTTAATTTTAATTTCATTAATTTTCATTTGTTTTACATATAAACTAATATTAATTGTTTATTTTCACTTTGTAAAAATATAAATTATTTTAAAAAATTTTAAGCGGTACTTCGCGATACGGGCAAAGCCTAGTGCGAGGACCATTTGCAATTCTTTAACTGTTGTTATTTTATTTTATTTGTATTATCATATTAGAAGTAAATTTTATATTATATTAATTAGCTGTTAATTTTTGCTTTGTTTTGTTAATTAATTAAATAAATTAATTAAATCAATAAAATAAATAAATCAATAAAAAAAAGGAGCTGGGTGCGTAGCGTGTGAGCTGTCAGTCGCGATGACAGCTCGCACGCGGATTCGCGATATCGCGCCAAACAATTAGACGCCATTAGACATCGATCGGTACCGTACGGCTGACTTGTACACCGAAATGCGATCAAATTCAATTGATATGTCTGTCTGTTAATTGTTACTGATAAACATTAAATAATAGTTTGAAAAATAAAAACTTTTTTTAATAGGTAATCAAATTAAGAAATGGAAAATAATTTATAATAACAATAGAGTGATTATTAAATGAAACCATGTTAATTTAAAAAAGCGTGGAGTGAATTTTAAAATACTTTTATAATGTCGTCACTTTTATCAGTATCTGTCAATAAAATATTTACATCAACCGCCTCACATGCTCGAAATTGCCCGCGGATCGTTTAACAAAATGAAAGAAATCTTGTGTTGTCGAAGAATTGCAAATGCATTTGAGATGTGATGTGCTACCGCCGTATGCTCCGCATTAGGTGGACGCAGAAGGTGCGATACGAAACGGTACTCTAGCGCGTGTGTATGACCCGGAAAATAATGCACACAGTGAAGAAGCGCATCGTAGAATACGTCGGTCACTTGCTTAGACACGACCGGTGCAAGTTATTGTAGCTTAGAATCATCTGCAAGATCGAAGGGAAAAGACGAGCTGGACGCAGAAAAAAGAGACGCGCAACATATGTACAAGAATGGACAGGGATTAAATCAGCTGAAGATTTGTTTCGCCTCGCACTGGACTGCGACACGTTTAAGAAGTTAGCCGCCAACCTTCAACACTGAAGAGGCACTGACAGAAGAAGAAGTTCGATTAATTTGTTATTCTAACGGCATACGTTTGCATAATGAGAATTGCAAAATTATTGTATTTTTATCGGTTTTGAAGTGGATGAAATTCGAGTTCTAAGTTACTGAAAATAAAGAATCAACTAAAATTTTGTTTAAAACAAATAAATGAGTAACAACTAGTAACTTGGAAAATCCCAGATGAAGGGAAAACGTGAGAAATAACTTAGTCTGTTAATTAAAAATAAATTTCCACCAAAGTGTACGTAAATAAAAGCGCTCGAGCGCTTTCGGATATATTTTATTATCGCGCAACAACAGGAAATATATCTAATTTAAGGACTTAACCCGCTATAAATTCCGGTTCAGACCGCGCGTAATTTCACCTGGAAATATTTTAAAATGTTGCCAAATAAAAATTTGCATTCGCATCGTATCAAAAATTTATTATTCAATTCGAAGTCCGAAATCAATTTGACGTGTGTGCGTCGTTCAAAATAATTTTTACGCTCCAATGGAGCTCGTGCATTATCTATCGAGGAATTAATGGAATTGGTCCGCTTCTTCAATCATCTACGCTCCAGTACTCCCGTACTAAAATCCTTTACAACACAGGTACTCTGTACAACGGATCAGCTAGATCAACTATTTATTAAATTTTAATCAACCATGCGTCATGTAAGAAATTAAAGTAATATGAAATGAAATTACTAGTTTGTTCGGAAAGCGAAAAAAAAAAAGAAATCAAACGAAGTAACTGCTCGAAGGAATAAGTGTTTTATTTTAAATTCGTCAATGCTGATGGTTTTGAGAGGGGCTACAATCTTCTCGATCTGCCGATGATGTCTACCGTGCCTTCTAAGTAGCAGCAAAGCTATTTAACAGCTATTTAACACAATCGCAAGTATAAATTCACACACAATGGGATGCCTATTTTGTAAGCTTATATTTCATATGGGACATATCTTAAATATTTATAAATTAATTTATTTAAATTTTATAAGTCTTTGTTATTTGATAATGATATACTACATAAGTTATGTGCGGAAAACAAATTGGTAGTGCATTTGATCAGCAGCAGATCTTCAACTACGCACAGATTAGAATACCCATTGAACTCGAGTCTAATGTTGGGCTGCTAACATCTTCTGTGCTGTTGAAACAAATCAATATGTAACAGCATTTCGAGCGCAGGCTGCAGCAGAGCCTCTAACTTCTGGCAAAATCAATCCAATCAATTCAACTCAAATTTAGTGTATTTTGTGCTATTTTACAATGTCATATTAAATACCTTATATAAGTATATATTCCCAAGGAGGGTTGGCGTCAGGCAGGCGGCCGGCTGTAAAACTATAGCCAAAACCAGTTGCAGTATGGACTACATTGGAATCCGGGATACATGGAAAAGTAGCACATACTGTGCCGACCCTACGCAAGTGGAAAAGGGCAGGGAGATGATAACGATGACGCGCAATAAAGACGATGCCTTTACATTATGTGATGACACCGTCTTTATTACGCTATGTATATATATAATGTGTATCAAGTTCTGAGAAATTTCTGGTATGCTATTGGGATTATTTGTGTATCTTCTCATGACACAATTGTTGTAGTAGGAGACAGTATACGAGCAAGCAGGAAACCTGTTACTAAGCGATCCAGTGACCACAATTTAACATTCGCAAAAATTCAAGGATTGTAGATAGATGTCAACTTTTGTGTAGTTCAGTAAGGGATGATGTGATAATAACAGACGGTTTGTGACCTGTCATAATCATGATTAGTCGTGTCCACTTTTTACACGTCTCGGGTAGTTAATTTATATAACATTATCATTATTTCAATATTTACATTGTATGTACTATTTATTTTTATTGGATATTTTCTTTAAAAAATGCAATTTAGCTTCGTTGCTAATTTAAGCATACATTGCTAAGACCCTGTACTTGCAGTTTTCAGGATAAATAACCTCTCACTTCATGTGTGTCAAAAAGGGCCAACTGAGGCCTAACGCAGGGATGGCCTTGATCTTGACTTTTGCTACTATCTCTTAATTTTACTGTCTAGTTTATAAGTTTTGTAGTAACAAACGGTTCGTTTTATTTGTTTATACAAGTTGCTTGAAGTAAGAAAATGTTTTTTTTTACTACCTCTATCGTCAAATTAGGTTTAAATATTTAACATTGAATCACATGCTCTGACATTGTTCGACATGCAATAGACCGGAGCAGTCGAGGATGAATAACAACAGTAAAACTTAAGGCTCTATTCCTTACAATTTAAAGAACAATTTGAATCGACACGCAAAGATATTGATTTGATACGCAGTTTAGTTAAACGTTTGCAAGATAGAACTTAATGCCGTAGAAAATACGATTCAACATCGTTGCTATATGGCAAGTGATTTTTAAATCCCGAACGAAAACTTCTCAAGCGTATTACGCGTATCAGTTCGGGTATTATCTTACATTATGCTTTTTGCCTTTTAAAATTGTTATTCCGAGCACATATCCATTAAGTTACGTTCCATAGATAACGTCTAACATTTTTGATAATTCCATTTATACTGTATCTGAGTAAGAAAGTTGTTGTCATCTTCGAAAATTATGTAATATAAGAAACCCAACTTATCATTGCCAAATAAATACGCAATCATTTTCATATTAGTAATCTTATCTTACTATTTTTTATAGCGAGTCGAAATTATTTTTATTTCAATCCATGATTTGTAAGTTCACATTAATTGTTTAATGTCTTTGAGTATTAAGTCTTCTTAAACTGTAATCCCAGATGTTGTGTAAAAGTTGATAAGGAGAAGAATCCTGTGGCACTGTTTCTGGCAACATCTAGCAACAAATTCTTTGGTGTTTTGGATGTTCATTAGAAGAAATTATCGCTGAACATCAGATGTCCCGTTGCTAGGGTACGAACTTGAGTTCACATACTTATGTGACTCTGAATGTTATTATTTTAATATGATATTATATTTATTTATCAATTATGCACGAGCAAATTATTTTATGGAATTCATCGCTTACGTATTCTGAAGTAAACATAAAGAGGTGACCAAAATCGAAATTGGTCAGGGGGACATCTGTTAAGTGAATTAATTATTCAGCACGTAAACATCGATTGTACTGTCACAATAATTGCCATTATTAATGCATGGTACACGGCGATTAATAATGAGAAGCGGGACAATTCGTTTTAATAATTCAACGTTATAATGTCGACACATTAAAAAGGTGGTTTGCACGGAACTTTGTTTAAATAAAACATCAAACGGGGTGACAATAAAATCGAATTAGGTGAGACTGTCCGTCGGTGGTTCGTGTGAATTGTGATGTAATTGGCCCTATTAAGACCCGTTGTCCGTTCCGGGTCGCTCCAGCCCTATAATTATCGCGTCTGTATCGCGACATCATTTTAGGCGGATGTAATCGTTTTGTAACATTACCTGTCCTAAGTTGTTACAGTTTCATAATTATTTTGTAACGCGATGTTACAATTAAATACTTACTGAATTTGCGATAACGTAGTCCGACCAGTGACAACTTTTTTTTATTACCATTCCAACTAAGCTTAAGCCCTTGTGATAGGATATGGGAAGCGACAATAGTCGAATGGCCGGTGGGATTCGAACTCACGACCTCACGGTCGGTGGTGGTGAATTAAGCTATCGGCGCTTCAACTGTGCTGTGAAGAGGTAAGCAAAATGTTTATTAATTTTGTTAGTCGTGGTGGTTCTAAGATTATTTGATTATGACAACGCAATCGCCAAAATCTGTCAAGCCGTTTAGGCTACAGGCAGTTAAAATGAAGCATACTTACGCGCGAAAAACATTAGATGTCTAGGGTAATCGGCTAAAAAACGGTTGTTTATCTACTATTGACGCAATGCATTTACTAAAGCCAAACGAAAACTATAATACGTAAAAACGTAATAATTTTTTTGACTAAATTAATATAATAAAATCTCAGCATCCATTAGAACTCACTTTTTTAAATATCATCATACGTACAGGTGTGTGTATGTGTGTGTATGTGAGAACATGTAATCAAATTACGCATCAATATAATTCAACAATAATCAACATACAATTTGAAACAAATGTAAACAGTATCGACTCTATGAACAAATTGGGAACTAAATTTACGAAACTGTGCTTCACATTGTTCGCAGAGCCAGGGCAAAGGCCTGCAACGGTACAGTCGGCGACGTTCAATATAGCTTACAATTAAGTACGAAACATGTTATGTTGTTATAAAAGCTTTTAAATCTATAATATTAACTTTAAGGAAGGTTGCATAAAATTAACACCCGGAGACGAAGATGTTATTTTTCAATATTTTTTAATTTAAGAAAGCCATATACAATCCGAGTGATATCTATAGTTTTTACACCTTATTACAACATCTTTTGAATTTTCTTTCTTTTTATTTTTCTCTGTGGTGTCAAAAAAAATTAATAGTTTTTGAATTTCTGAAGGGAAAATAGAGGATTCGCTGCCATAAAATTATTTAAACAGCCAAAGTTCCGCTGTGTTACACATCACCAACACTGCTGATTGTACTATCAGTAATGGAATTAAAGCACGCATGTTAATATTTACATGGCGGTGTTTTGACTGTGATAATGAGATGCGGCGGAATGCAGCGCTGTGATATGCAGCTTTGTTGTACCACTAGTTATGGGCCGGTGGCTATGATTCTTTTTTATTACATTTAAAGTTACACTTGAAATACAATTTTATGAAATATTTTATGTTATATTTCTTTTAAGGAATTTAAACTTATTTTAGAGCACATTACGTCAATGTCAGTATCTGGATGACCAATTAGGTTTAAAGAGCGAAAATGGTTTTTCTTATTAATAAAAATAAATAGGGATCAGAAAGGGTAGCAACACGGAAAGTAACTTGTTGTCTTTCGTATTGAAGCTAGCGCCCACCGTGGACGCCGGAAGACAACTTGATACCGCGTACTTTGATTTTCGTCGAGCTTTCGATACTGTAGATAACGACATTTTATTGGTTAAATTTTCTTTTGAACTTACTAATTTTTTTTTTCAACAATACGTTGAGTATTGGGGTCAGGTTTCTAAACCATATTATACATATTCCGGAATAAGTCTGGGAAGTAACCTTGGACCGTTGGAATTTATTTTAATGATAGCCCAGTGCTTACTGTATGCTGACCACCTAAAACTTTCTTTATCCATCCAATACGTTGTACTTCAATGTGTGCAAGTGTTGCGTCATGAGCTACGGCCGCGCGCGCGCCCCGCTGCTCCCGCACGTTTCGCATATTAGGGACTTATTTATTTATTTATTTATTACATATTTTTACAAAAATTATACAACTTTCACAAAAATATATACCATGCAGAACAC
>DWLR01004258.1:0-12358 GCA_018246295.1 Papilio alexanor hazarajatica | reverse complement strand
AGGATACTTTATTATTTTTGAGGAGTAAAAAAGAACACATTTTGAAAATCCTGATAACAGGTGTGAATATTAAATTTACCAAATCCTATATATTATTATGTTACAAAATCTAGCGACCTAATAAATCAACATTGTAAAAATTTATTTTTTGACCCGCTTTGTAATAAACACGCAATTCCGTACGACCGAAGAGTCCAGCCTAAGAAGAACCATGATCAGCCCATTTGACAATATAGATCGAAAATCAAGTTACATTGGCAATATCAAAATTTCTATTTTTAACTTTGTTTTATCTTTGAACCATCGACATTTTATAGAATATCATATATAGTAAACTAAAGTTTCATCCTAGTCAAGAAGATTTTCTAAAGAAATGTTTAACGTTACACTTTAAATTGATATAATTTTTTTATTTAAGCACCGATTTAGATGAAATAAAAACTTACTCTAACAATTGTAGCTAATTTGTACACATTGGTAAAAACCGCATCCAAATCGGTTAAGCCGTTTCTGAGATTAACGCGAACAATATAACAGACAAACAGATGTCTGTTTGTGTATGTACACAAAGAGACAAACAGACATACACACAAACAGACAAACAGAAATACACACAAACAGACAAAAATTTTAAAAATCTTTGTTTTGAGTTCTATAGCATTGGTAAATACTAAATGCTAAATAATAATAAACGCTAAATGGCAAATACTAAATTAAATAATATTATATGTAATAGTTTTGCTACTTTATTTTCCATGTACAGACACCAATCAGTTACGATTTTATTATATGTATAGATAGATAAATGAATCATAGTAACATATGATAGCATCGAGCGCTAAATTATATCTGATCAAGTGATCACACATCGTAAATGCTTGACCTTTTGAAATCCAATTTAGGAAGCTAATGGTCGCTACAGTTTAGAAGTGATCCGACGAGGGCACTCCATTTTCTAATCTTCATAAAGCCTTCAAAAGCGACGACGACGCAGATACTGACTGCGCTGGCCCGCACCGCTATCACGCAGGAATGCGCCCAAGAGCCGACGGATAAGTGTTGGATTAATAATTTGTAAATATTAAATATTCATGAGCCCGGGGAGCACGGGTCAAACATTCGTTTCATAAGAGCCGAGGAACTGAACCCCGCACTCGTATTTATTAAGGAGATGTACGTAATTATCATAACTGACTCAACGGAACAACTTTCGATCCGCTTAATGGACGCCGGACACAAAATTCGATGGAGATCTTAACGGCTATCCGTAAAGTTTTACCGAAATAGTTCAAAAAGACGTAACAAAAAAACTGTAAAACTGGTAAAACTGGTGGAACCGAGTTACGACTAGAAGCTAATTTTAAATGACATCAGCAACCGTTTCATGAATTTTATACCTCACACTTTGTTTCATAATAAAAAAGAAACCCTAATTTCCCATTCTTTGTCTAATTCTTATCTTCACTTATTCCGTTCCACTTATAAAAACTCGGCATTTAAGATTAGTAGATTAATTACCACTATCCAGATCCAGGATGGGTATGGATA
This sequence comes from Papilio alexanor hazarajatica, assembly GCA_018246295.1. NCBI lineage: Eukaryota > Metazoa > Arthropoda > Insecta > Lepidoptera > Papilionidae > Papilio > Papilio alexanor. The sequence continues at coordinate 10,810 of DWLR01004258.1, read as the reverse complement.
GCCGTGGATAGTTAATTTATGGTTTAAAGTGCTGCAGTAAAGGGGCCAGTCGCTTATTCCTACTGCTCTTCATGTGATGTGAGATGAGATTCTTGACATCACAGATAATTCTTATAGTCACGCAGTAGACTTGTATGCTCGTGAGACATAAGTTAAGAGAGAATCAATTAAATTTGAATTTAGTATAGAAATGAAATAGTCCTTTGATAATAATAAAAAAATAAGAAATAAGCTGAAAATTTATACAAAGATCTATTCATGATTATCTCGTTTAGCTTACAGTGTTTATGGTAAAAATACACTCGGTGGTCTATTCGGATTACTTAACTCTTAACACAATATTTAAAAGATATTCCATTTTGTATGAGATTATTCTAATAACAATTTTGTTTATATCTTTAAGTATAATCGAGCATCTATTAGAGGACAAATGGAGTAATCAAAATGTTAAACTACATTAGATACACAATAATACGTTTACAAAATTCTATAGCGTTAGTAGATAAAGAAATGGCTCGGATGTAGCTGTTGTTTTACTACTTATTATTTAAATAGGAAACAACTTTATTCGTACTACTTTAGGGCTTATATGTATGAAGTTAAAATTCTCTTATTTAGTTTTGTTTACGCTTTATAAAAAGTTTTTCATCGGTTACTTTTAAAACAAATGCCACTCTACTTCATAAAAATTATTCATTTGCTACTATAGCAACTTGTTTCCGTAATAATTTATGTTATTTATAAATATAGGAATGTCACTATCTAAAAACAAAACAGATTTAAGCTATTTTCATTTTATGGCAGCAGCGACGAAGCCTACAACTTTTTATAGTTTCAAAAACTTATTAACTTAACGTTTAAAGAGATAAATGGGCATTTAGATTAATTTTAATAAGAGTAAATAATTTTTATTGCAACACGAAATATAATGAAAAAACATATTTGAATAAATAATTTTTTGTTACTTTCTATTATTAAACTGACCAAAAAACATTTTATAAAAGTAACTTTTTAGGCACACAGATTTTTTTAATGAAATATTAATAAATGAAAACAAGGTGTTATCAGAAGTAAAGACCTTGTAGTCGAGACCGCTTTCGTTCTTAGCCACAAATGAAACGTACGTGAAGCTTGGTGAGCGTAGAATTTTTTTAGCCAGTGTAGCGTAAATCAATCAAAATGTCACTATTAAATGTTAACGTACAACCAGCGATTTTCAATTATTTTCTTGCCAAATTCTTATAAAATTTGTCATTTCGTAACGCCCGAACTTTTAGTTTTTGGTACTGAAGTACATAGAGATAATGTGCAGTAATTCGCATCCTTTATCTCCGGTTAGGATTCTAGTCCTGTCATAAGAAGTTATTTTTAAAAAAGTGAGTCATAGTAAGACTGACCGGTTGGCGCAGTGGCAAGACACTTGCATTCTGCGCCGCAGGTCGTAGGTTCGATTCCCATCCAAGACAAACATTTGTGTGCATGAACATGTCTGTTTGTCTTGAGTCTGGATATAAAGACCACCGGAGGACGGGCAGCAGCGTCCTTTTCTTAGTACAGTGGAACATACTGCGATCGCCGACCCGCCTGTCAAGCGTGGCGATTATGGCACATTTCCCCCCAACGATGCGATCAAAGGGGGAGGCCTAAGTCCAGCAGTGGACGATCATAGGCTGAGCTGTGTGTGTGAGGTGTGAGCCATAGTAATGAACATTTCAAACAGATCACTACACACAATACAAAACAGAAGGTAGAATTTAAGTTACATCATATATTCAAAGACGTCGAGATGCGTTATAAATAAACGTAACTGTCTGTGTCAAAAATCAGTATAGGCGAGCGAGTTAATGACGCGTGGGTCGGAAGCGCGTGCCGCGGCAGCCACGGGCCCTGTACGCTACCGGGACCTCTAATCACATGTATTGTTCCATCATTGCGCCATCACCACAACACATATTAATTACCGTTCATATATATATATATATATATAGCATCCAATCAATACCTGAAATATATAAAAAGAAATACAAAACATTTATCAATTAAGTATTTTTTAGCTTCAACACAAATACAAAACCAAAACGTATGAGAAGAGTGAGAGAAAGTTATGGAGCAAATGCATAATGGAGCATTGTATAGGCATGTTTTTTTTACCATTCCAACTAAACTTAAACGCTTGTGCTAGGATATGGGAAGCGCCAATAGCCTTTGACCTTTCAGAAGACAAGCGTGAAATAGAGGTTTGTTATACTTCTGCATTTCATCTGAGGTGGAAAATGCTGCAGACCTAAGTCCCGTATTTTATTTATTTTATTTTTATTTCATTTTATAAATCTAAGGAAGACCGATAGCTGTTAACTATTTAAAGGTTCTCACCAATAAATATAAAGAAAAAACATATACATTACTAACAACTAATGAAAACTAAAACGTACTAAAAGGAAAGAAATTATATACAATGATAACATTAATACTGGTATTAAGAGGCCCCCCATGTCATTACAATTGTCAGGACAAAAATAATTGAATTTTCCCCTTCTTTTCCCCACGTCTTTTTCTTATCAATCTCATTCTTTTGTTCAACCAATAAGCTGGCAATCCAATATATTTTTAATTCATAATTACAAAGGACCATATTGTGAGGAATCCTGCTCTTCAGAGAAGAAATAAAATCGTGATTACAATATGTATTCATTTTATTGTACCGTGTATTCTTATAATGCAATAAAGCGAGCATTCAACAAGCCTATTTAGTCGGTTGTAATATTTTAATGCTTGTAAGTAATGAACAGACAACTAAACCAATATTTTTATAGTTATGACGTTTGATATTAAGTGAAGACAACAGAAAGGAATATACGCGTCATAAAAATATGAAGTCGCACTGAGTCGACATGTCGCTAGGTTAAAGAAAATCGTTAAATGATATAGAGAGCGGCTGCGACCGCGGCGCCACGTGCCCCGAGTGGCGTCCTCTTGACTTATGAATCTTGTAATGTATAGCAATGCCTCTATCACTCATGAATATTTATCGAAAAAAAAATATAACAACGTATTAATATACAATGTCGTACGTGGCCCGATCGCACGAGGGCACACATTAAAGCGATAAATATATCACGGAGACCATTAAATTCTAAATATTACAGTGTAATTATTTTATTCTCTGTAAATAAAATGAGACGGACGGTCTAATAAGCGCATTGGGGATGCCATTAACGACATCGGAAAGAGCTCAAATGTATGTTAGTCGCTGCGGGCGAGGAATAATTTAAACAACGATATTGAATAAACGGTGAAAATGTGCAATGACCAGAATAATTGTGAATACACTTAATTTAAAAAGAACTTCACGAACAAAAATATTCGACACATAGCAACATGTTTGTACAGAAATGTAAAAATAAACTAACTTTTTCGGTATTTATTTTATTCTGCAATATTTTTTAACTTGCTTGTTCATAGTAATGTAAAAGTATCCTTCCTGAGTTATTTCTATTACGCCCTAACGCTCAAGTCACGAATCATCAAGATCCGAGTCTTGACCTGTCACAGGGGATTCCCTCATGCACCTGTGATCCTGAACGGGTCGCAAACGTGCCACACCTATTGACGGAGTGCCCTGTGTTTGAAAATTTCTTTTTCAAACGCAGGGCGAATGAGTTGCAAGCTTGAGATAGACCAGAAAATAGATAGGGATTGTATAAAATATATAATTACGGACAAGTAAATACGAGATAGATTTTAGATTTTTGCAAAAAGATAGCGGATTTTTTTAAAATTTTTCTTTGTACCATGTACCCCAATAAAAAATAGTAATATAAAGAACCAAGATGCAAAATTTGGAAGAATAGAAAGAGTGTACGTAGAAATAAAAAGAAACAGGAAAAAAGGAATTGGTCAATTGGAAAGGAAGTTATATGACAAAAGAATGAGTGATTGTGGACGCCAAAGGTTCCGGCCCAAGTCAAGCCGCAGGACGAGTAATAAAAAAATCAATAGCAAACATCTGTCCTCAAGTCTCATCTCTAAAACGAATCTAGATACATGATAGAAACCTTCCGTAATTTAATTGAAAACGTTAATAACATTGTTATATGTGTATACAATAAACAAATATGATAACTCGGCAATTCGACATTGATTAGTGTTGTTTTTTTATAGTTAAGGAATATTTTTATTTGACATTCAAATTATGTATAGAGAAAATATGTTCCTATCCAACAACATACAAATTTGACAACACGCCCGTTTATTTATGGTCCATACTAAAATGTATTTAATTCGATGTTTAAAATTTACACCAAATTTCCTAGACATTTTAAATATATATTTCCACCTCATTAGCGTGTTGTTTGCTCTCAATTAATTTGAATGTAAAATAAAAATGTTTTAAAGGCTATAAAAGAAAATGTATGTGTAATTTTTTCAATCTGTACCAAACTGTACCAAACGCAAGCTCCCAGCTCCCCGTGTCTAATAAAATACATTTGGGATAGTCATTAAAAGAATATTTTATCGAGTTTTAAATATTTAGATAGTAATCTGGTGAAAGTTAAGTTAAATTTAGTTCATTACCTCAGTCAGTGTCGCAGTGAAATTACAACCAAAGCGGAGCTAATAGCCGACCCTACAAACCCAATACCTTAGCAATGTGACGAAACCACTTTAGTCAATTAATAAACGTTTGTGTCAATTAAACTCTCATTAGTACTCGCTATTCAAGATTAAAACTTAACAAAAAATTTCTTCTTTTTCACATTACGTATCATGCGTAATTACCAATTATTATCTACATTGACTCGAGTAATGTTAACTAATGTATAAAATAGTACGAGGATTCCAAAAACCAGGTCGACAAGATGTTTAAAAATCTCAAAAAAAAAAATATTTTAAATGTTAGGATGTTAAAATACATCTCTAGAAAGGAGTATTAAAACGAATTAATTTTCTATATGATTCATCACATTACATATATAACATATACATCTATACGTCTGTAGAGTCGTTATAGTAATTTATTTATTTCATGTCTAACTAACATCAATTTTACCATTTTATTTTTATTTTCGTCTGTCGGCTACGTCACGGTTTAAGTAAAGAACGGCTTAAAAAATCTTAATGAAAATTGATATACAGGAAGAACACGTGATTGCGCAAATTATAGGCCACATAAAATATATCGTCTACTGCATGCCCCGTTATAACGTAACAACGGCCTCGCTGATCTTAATGATTTGTACATAGGTTTTTGTAAATTGATTTGTACTCGTATATACAAAGGTAATCGTAGCCAGAACAAGTGACTGCGCAAATGGTAGGCCAAATAAAATATATTTAAACCAAATGATAACAAAAAAAATTGCATTTTCCTGATCGCTGCCGACAAACAGTTGTGTTATGTTATTAACTTTGAAATTCAATAATCCCCTCAACAAAGCAACAGAAACAATCTCTGCTGCTTGTAGGTGTATGCATGTAAACTAAACCAACAAATACACAAACATAATATTAAAATCTCAAGTAACGTTATGAATGAACACGCCCAGCGAAATGTAATTTAAACGGTCAGATGTCCATTAAGGAAGTGTGTCCCGTGCCTTAACGAGGTCGATATGTCTTCCCGTGTGTGAATTACGAGATCAAACGGGGTCAGAGCCATTTCATTATTAATTTACAAGCGTAGTCAATTAAATGCAATTTACATGTCGTACGACCGAAGACGGCATTGTAAATATTTTTGTACATTTAAGAGTCAAAACATTACATTTTTGTATGCAATTACGTAAGTCTTTTTCTACATGATTGCAAGTGATTCAATTATGAAACTCTCAAGTCAACATGTACATATAAAGGTTTGTTTCTCCAGCAATTGATTATAAAGTTACATTGATAGAGAAAAATATCAATAGGTTTTGAATATTATCAGGTATTTTAATTACAAAAAAATTAAAAACATACTTAAAATAACCATAATTATATTGGTATGTAGTTAGATTTAAAGCATTAACAGTCTCAGCACTTATTACAGGCAAAAAGTTAAATGAACGGATTAGATTTTAGAATCAACACAATGTTTTAAAAGAAGAACTACTTTCTGTGCACAAAGGCAGTGGAACTAGCTCGATACCGTCATTACATGTACTCGGCCTGTTACATACGTAGATCCCGGCGGAGATAAGATCCATAACAAAGCTTCGCATTTAATATCTCCGGCGTCTATCAGCGGACGCAAGCATTGTAAAGAGCATCGTGTCGTGGTACTAATTGCGGATCGGGAGATGTTCACATAAATTTAAACGGTTGTGAGTGGTCTCGCTCATTTGTAGTGCGGCGGATGGTTGTCATGTAGCCGTATTAATATCGATGAATAAGAAATTAGTTATGGATGGGCTACAAGGCTGGCTATTACACCGCGCTGCGCCGCCGGCCGCTCGCGGCGCGGTGTTGTGCTACCATCGCCTGTCGATTCTAGTTTTCTGTCCGCATCCGTGCCGTAACGTGTACCAGCCATTATTCATATTGTATGTTGTAATAGCTTCTACCTCTTGATATCTATTAGTAGTCAGTAGTTGGGAGCTACATTAACGGAAGTTCGCGACTTGAGCGTATTTTGTCGGACGATGCACCTCTAGATATAAAACTCCAAATTCCAGAAAATTTGCCAGTACATTTTTTGTATCGTTTTCGACTCATATTTTCTCAAACTTCTCTCGTCTATTACAGTAACCCTATTGCAAATAAGGAATAGAGGTCCTATCGCCATACTCTAAGAACCGGCTAGACCGAATAAACACATTTCAATAACATATATATCTACGTTATCTGTACTCTGTTTAACGACATTAGTCTTGTGACAGATTCCAAAAAATGATAGACTCCCTGTGAAAAGAAGGAACCGGTTCTTTCTGATCTGTCGTTAAATTAGTGTTATGACAGACTCCAAATAATGATAGACTCACTGTAAAATAGAAGGAACCACTTGCTCTGCTTTGCAGAGCGGAGAGGAGGTAATTTATCACAGACTCAACTCTTTTCCCAAGTCAAAACTTTCTTTTTGGCAAAAAAGGAGAAAGACTTTTTGGTTGATCTTCCGAAAGAAACGGAATTATTAAATTTCTTGTAAGCTTCTATTGTTCACTAGACTAGATCTGTTTATCAAATCTCACAAGCACATTATCGGAAATTCAAAGTGCTTAGCTAGTACCCATGCACCGAGAGATCGTGTCTGCAGCGTGCTGCGCGGGGGGTCCAACGCAGATCGATCACGAGCCGCCGAAACGCCGCCAAACTGTACCATTATTATATTCAATAATCGATGAGCATTAAGTGAAATTAATTATATTGGATAATGGGTCGATTCGTGACGGCGCGCGCGCAGACTGGCCGTATTAGAGTCGCGCACGGCCGCGCGTGACCGCCGCCGCGCCCTCCTCGCTATACAATTCCAAAGCTCTGACAACCCTATTAAAACTAACAATACCTACAAAAAAGAGGCAACCCTGGTAAAACTAAAACTACACCATATACATGACATCGTAAATAAAACGTATGTCGAGTAAGGATAATCAGAGTACTGGTAAACTAATGTGTGCACTTACCATAACTACCTACTCACCTAATGGTTCACTCGGTCAGTTTGATTTAATAAATAGTAATTGATCAGTTAACTTTACTCAAAACGATAGATCGTATTTCAAGCAACAGGACACAGATATTAAGGCTATTATCATATCAGAAATCTTAAACCACTTTTTAGAAAATTGCAAATGTAATCGATCCATCATTTAGTCAACTTACCGTCCAGTGAAGACAGAAATGTATAATAATTTATAAATGATATCATAATATTGCACCATGAGGGAAAAAGTTATATCAAAACGAAATCTTTTCAAACATAAATCATCTTAAATAACGTCTGTAACTTTCAAAGTGTAATATCAAGATCTGTAAAGCGAGTTAATTAACTGCATAAGCGAGCTGACAGTTTCCTTATTCAAAACATGAATTTAAATCATTTCACAACAAAAGCCAGTGCGATGCTTGTCTCGGTTCCATCCGATGTCACGAACATGGCTGCCGAGTGCGGCCGTGGATCATTATGAAATAACCTTAATTGGTTTCCTACCGGTAGATAAATCAAGTAATGATGGTAGCAATGCCATTTATTCAATATAAGCCTTACGTCATTTTCTTACACCGCTGCAGCACCGTCGGGTACGTAGATAATGGTGATTCCATTTAAGTCTCCGATTGACCCAGATCACCTATTGCCACGTCGACCGCTAAACAATCTCCGACCGTACAATTCACAGACGCGATAAAATACATGATAAATGCCTCCCAATGAAAACAATCCAATCTTTTAACAAAGTGGGGGCGTCGAATGCACAAAAAGAAACAAATGATACGTTCCAATTCATACATTTTTGTAGAAGGCGACTTGAAGTAACTCTTATCAAACAAAACAAATTCAAAAGAGTGAACAATGACGTGGTAAGGTATCAGCGTTACCGGCCCCGGCCGCCTCGGAGCCCATTTACAATGCGCGCTTGTCTCTTTGATACCAAACCAAAGTACCAACAATAGTTCTTAAGGTTCTACCTTTAATATCTACACGTATAAAGTTTAATTAATACTTTTTCTTAGAATAAAAAAATCCATGAAAACAGAACTAAGAAAATCATCGATGGTATAAGGTGATTGACCTTAACCGATTATTAATTTAGTTTAATTATTTATTAAATAAAAAACTTAATTTTTAATACGAATTTGGGTTCAAGAATGTCAGTCAAAATAAAATTATAAATTCTCCGTATCCTATGATGCTTATCTAGATTCTTCCTCTGTAATTAACTAATCCTATCTATAGAAGGAAAAGGGAAAGTCCAAATAGATCATATTTTAGTCCCTATCCTAACCATTCAATTAAGAATACAGTAAAGAATTAATGAGCCCCTACAATGTAAAAGCACTTCTTAGTACAAACATTTAAACTTAGACGTATTGTTTTACAGCTCTATTAACATCGGTAACATTCTTTTTAAAAAAGAAACAATTAACTTTGAATGAGAAATGCTAAGATCGTCGGATGTAAAGGCGTCCAGGGCGACGCCAGCTATAAAGTGGCGTGCGTCGCGCGTGTGGCCACCGTTACTGTCGCACAACAATGCCCATTGATATAAAGAAAATATTTTTTATTTAAATACCACAATAAGACTCAAAGGTTATTACATAACGGCGGATTTCGTTTCAGGTCATTCGCTGATGCAGCATCGAGTAATGAGTCGTATTTTAAAGGATTAACTTAATTTATTATGCGTATTAAAATAAATTTGAGGACTTTCCGAAGTATACCGTTACTATATAAAAATTATTTTAAAATTCACAAACTTTTTTTTTCTATTTACATTACATTACGAACAATATTCGATGCACATAACAAAAAGAAACTTAAAACTTAAAGCACCAGACAGATGGTGTACTTAATTAAAAACTACTTTTAAAAGCAATTCGAATCTCCCATATAACTTAAGGATTCAACCCGAAATGGTAAGTGCTGTTTTGGATTCTATCTTGATGCTGTCACCAATTATTTTATTAGTCACAAATTAATAATAAACATTAAACCGATACTCGAGTCCTCACATATCGGATCAGTTTACTAGTTCATGTTTTAATTAGATAAATGGTCCCTGTAAATACTCGAATGTTTCTTAAACCATGAATCGATAATTTACTCAACATTCTATAAAGTTCCATCGAGGAATAAATTAATTTTACATACAACATCCAAACTGATATTGAATTTCCCGATGCTCTGGTACCGCGCATTTCATAACTTAACTCTGATAAATTCTTTTAGAAATATGACATAACTTAGTAACACAACTACTAATGTTAATTCAGGTCTTTTAACCACTTTAGTGTGTACAGCAGTAATACATGTTATATAATAATACATATGTTACGGGCATTATTTTTTATATGTTTATGAATACAAATAACGGAAACTCAACGATACTTTTAGCCGTGTAAAAACTAACAGCTTAACAGAAATATTTATTTTTTATTTTTGATTCTGCTCGATTGTCTTTTTATGGCGATGAGCTGTCACATTTAAAAAGTCGGTTAATTTTCTTATAATACAGAAACGTTAATAACAATATTTCATATTGTATGTATATTATAGAAACATCATATTTATGTCGGTTACTCGCAATGTCTAACGCCATCTATTTATCATTTGCAATCAAACCTTGTCGCAGTAGTTTGATTAAACGTCCGTATGAGCTGGAGAGACAGGCGAGTAACTGTTCGAGGTCTTACACACGCCGGCCGACCCATCATCCTTCATTACTCGATCTCCTTGAACATTTATTTTTAAACTGCAATAACAGTTTATATGGGCGCAGTCGTGGTAGCTCTAATATCATTGTTGCTTTAGCATACGTAAACTAAACCCTTTGAAATAGAGCCATTAAGGCAAATAATAAATATTATTTTTGTAACTATTTCGTATCACCGTTGTTGTCTTTATCACTCATCATTACCAGACGATAAAACTATACATTGGTTACAAAATAAATTGCTTTTAAGACACGATAGAGTACAATTACATTTGAAGTACGCCAGTAACCCATACCCAGGTGTATGCAGACATTTGCCTGCCTATACCTGAATATTTCCTTTATTGTTGCTTGACTGACAGGGAGGTAATTTTTTTCGCGGGTATGTATATACGAGGGTGAATCAAAAAATTCTTGGAATCAATATTAAAAAATGCAAAGATTTAAATAATAATATTTTATTT
>DWLR01004257.1:0-12359 GCA_018246295.1 Papilio alexanor hazarajatica | reverse complement strand
TTTAGATCGGATCATTTTCGACTTCCTTGTCTAAGTACAGATGCTGTACTGTTTGAAGTTATTTGCTTTAGTAAACGAAGCGCAGTTTGTCTATGGTAATTCAAGGAGTTATGTTTTTCCGTCTGTATTTATTAACGCACTACCGTTGTATACACTGTACTCTTTGTGTTTTGTGCGGGCTAGTGCGAGATCGTTGTTATGTCAAGCATTTGAAGTGTATCCTGCAGTTAACGGCTCTGTAAAAGCTTGAAAAATTTTATGAGCTTTCTTTAAAAAAAAAATAAGCGGTCAACTCATATTGCTCAATCTAGACTATTACTGGAAAATTACCACATATTACAAGATTAGCAAAATTAATTACGATTCCCATTGATCATCTTATTTTAGCAGTAAAAAAAGTAATAATTATTTTTTACATAAAATTATTATGAATAAAGTAATATTGTAGCATTTGAGCGAAACGGCATTTATCGATTTATCCCTGAATTATTATGTATGTTTGCAGTCTGTGTCTCGACTGTACAGACTCTAATCAAAGGATAATAGAGCACCCGTGCGTCGGCGAGATAAAAAGTGTTCATTTCCCAGCCGGCAGACATCAAAGCGGCCGTTTATCCGCCACTTGAATTGTCGATAGTAATGCCGTGTGGCTACCGTACGCCTCTATCTTATAATCAATACACGTGTGATGCGACTTTATTTTTTTTAACGATAAATGTGGATACACTTATTTCTCACACTTTAAGTTTCTAAGAGGGAATCTGATGCCCTTCTCGAATTTACTTTTATTATCGTTCAGAATCTAATTTGAATGATTTTTAAATCGTAGTGTATGGTGCTTGAAACAAATTTCATCATGTTAATATTGTATACCTCTTATATAATTTATATTCGTCTTGTAGTTAATCAATATCGAATCGAATAAAATGACCATCTTTTAAATTCTTTATTTTTTGAAAACTACTAAAACACTATATAAGATTTCAAAATGTTGACATCGATTTTTGTCACGATTTCATTCATAATTTTTTTTTCTAAAGCTTCTATTTGTTCTGATAGGATAGTTATGACAACGAACTATAACAAAAAGTGATTCCCATCGTTTATATATAAATTATTAGAAAACGGGAGATAAGATTACATCATAAATTTATTGAACAATAAGTGATATTATGCCGAAACAAGTAACGGACAAGAACGGTAGCTAAATGGGCTATAGAACAAAAGCCAATGCTATTGTTCGGTCACTATTAATCATTGTCAAAAGATTTGAAACTAGAAGTATACGCGTAAATATCGGTTTCTTGTAGTAAACACGCTCTGTCCTATTGTCGTGTTGACCCGATCTCTGTAAGATGCGACCTCTGGACCAATTTCGGGAGCCACTGTCCTCTCGCATTGTCCCCTAACAATGGGAAGAAAGGGGATCGGTTAGGGGAGATGGAGATGCTAAGTATTACACGAACAATGGCAACAAAAAAAACTCTGTATGTTTACCCATGAATACGTACTACGCACAATGGCCGGTGCTATGTTAATAAGGTAACAGGTTCAAAGCTTTCATTCTAAAGATAATTCAACTTGTATAACGAATTCGCGTTAAATCGTGCGTTCCAAGGGAGATGCGATCGCTGTGTAATCCTAGCTCTAATAAAATGCAAGAAGATAGAAGACGACTATTGTTATTTTTAATACGTAAGAATTAAAAGACGAGCGCACATCTGATGTTAAATGCATCTCGCATTACACAGATATGTACTACGTCCAAATTTAAAAAGTAAACTGTAAACTGGAATGTCATTTAAGTTAATAATATATTTTGTTGTTTATACCCTTTCCTATGAAGTTCTCTATCATTTGCTAGTCTTAGATAGTCTTGGATATTTAGCACTGTATACCATAAATCTTTTGAAACTATCATATTTAAATATCAATTATTATGGATGCCTATGTAAATTTTATAAAAAGACAAATTGTATGTCTATAACGTTAGGTTAACAAAATATACATAATGTTTATTTCTATGCACATATCACAGCTTCATTTTAACTAATGTTAACACGACACGGGAGCTACACTGCGACATTTGGCAACCCGAGGCAGTGCTGTGAGCAATTATTTATCGGTGTAATGACTTAGAAGTCCGCCCGGTCAACACATGGCCTGGATTAGCCCCTCATCGAGTTACGTACTTGGATTACCAGATCGTTTTCCTACCTATTCGCGAATGGAGAGCACCGTCGCCATCTTGCGACACATGGCGCTAGATTAGTGCATTATCTAAAGTGTTCGCGTCAAAATCTCGGCCGACCTAATGCTTTCGTAAGTGGACTTATTTTTTCACAATTAAAATCTGTACGAGTCGTTAGTCTTAAAAGTGTTTCAACGTGAGTGGCTTTTTACCCAAAAACCAAATGTTTTTTTTTTTTTTCAAATCATACAGCACTTTAAAAAAGAATATTGCTTTTTAAAAGGCTATGTAAAAAAGTATACTTAGGGGCCTGTGTCTGTTTTAAAAAGTCAAAAAATATTAAACAAAAAGGTAACATATGGCTGGGGCCACCCAAGTTGACTGTTCAAATTAGTGTGGATTATGATCATGAAATAAGTTTTTTCCAGTCAGTGTTCTATTAGCTGCATTAAGGTCAATTAGCATACCTCTAAAATACTCCTTAAAACACACCGTGAGAGAATACAGTTCAAATATAGAACGTAAATCAAAATTGTTACCCGCCAATAAAACGAGGCAATGACAATCGCCCCATTCTGCCACGTTAATTTTTCACATAAATATTATATTTTTACGACATTATTATGCCGGGTTTGTTTGACATTTTAAATATTTTTTTGTACTAACGAGGTTTTACGAGGTGACCGCTCGTTAAGATCGTACAAATTCTGTATTTTAAAACGTGTGAAAGTAAAACATCAGAGGGTCGTTGTACGTCAATAAAAGTATAATGTGACGCGCAGTGAAAGGCCGGGGTGATCATAAAAACGATTGGTCAAGCATTGCCGGATCATGAACATAATGATTTCATTCAGTGAAATTGTGAATATGGGTCACTAGGTGTCTTGGGAAAGGAAATGGCGTGACGTTATTTAACGGACCGATTGGCGATTTTTAATTTTGATGCTGAGTTTAGTTAAAACAGTTATTGCTATGTCTCCGGTTGCGTTAAAAACGTGAATTAGTTCTTTACGAATCTACAGTATTCACTGTTTGGCCATAGGCTTACCTCTGATACATTTAATGGCTATTATGTGCAGCAGTATTGCTGTCTAAGTTAACTTCAAGAATTAACGAAGAACAAAAAATTAAAGATTTTATTATTGATTGAAGAACTAATAATTACTTATATTTTGTTGGAAAATTTTAGGAGGTGTAAAATAGGCCGATTTAAATTCATTCGATAATCTGTTTTGATGGTGAGTACGTAACAATACGGTTCGTACTACGTACCGACACGCAGTCGCACGTGAATCGAATGTCAATTCGAAGTAACGGTCCGGTTTGTTTGTCCGGTCGTGTCCGATGTGCAACTATTTGTTTTGAATGCATTATCGAGCGCTGCGGTACGGGTACACAAACAAACCGCATCAATATATTAAAGTCAAATCGATAATAACTTCATTACAAGACCTTTACAACAGATGACCTCCCTACTTTTAAATTAAAAACATTCGAATGTTATAAAAAAAAGAAACGAACATGTGTGACATTAATTTGAATAAGTTTTTTTATATATTCGGTCCGAAAATAACTTCATCTGAGAGTAATTTCGATCATGATCCGAAATTTGCCACTTCGAGTTGTTTTTGGGAAATGTAAGATATTAAAATATTTAAACATATTTTATGCACACTTCGATAATATCTTTCCATGTGAAAACTGTATCATTAGAATATTGCAGTGGTAGCTTTAAAACATTGACATTATTAGTATGGTTATCATAATCAATAATAGCTCGAAAGATAATGAATGAAACAATGTGTCATTTGTCAAATAAGATTTGACTTTTTTTTTTATTTAAATAAGCGTCACAGGCACGGGTGTACGAATTGCGCTTATCGTCTGTGGGAAAGAGATATACTGAAAACCGATCTGACCTGTTTTGCGAGTATCTATGCAAATTTTGCGTGAATCTTATTTAGTTTTTTTTTCTTTACACAGATTTGGTCGATAAAACCTGATCTTATCTGGGTTTTATGTACTTTTAGTTGAATGCTTTGACTGAATTTTCAAGATGTGATAACAGAATAATGCCGTGTTTTGTGAATATATTAGTAATCGATACGAGGAGTTTAAAATATCCTATGCCATCATCTCTGTTGATGATTTTTTTCTCTGTTATGTTTTTCTATCTTATTTATTAAATATTACAATGTAAGTTTGTTGTAAGATGTATTACTATGTGTTCGTTATAAGTCATCTGTCATCGTTTTGTCTTAATACACGTACAGTCTATGTGATTGAATTTGCGATTTGGTATGAGGATTGAATCGGTGATAATTTTGATGATCAAGTTTCCTTAAACGTTTTCTAGAAATCATTGTCGTCAACGACTTGGTTCTTCCTTAAATTTTAGATGTATGTTTTGAATTAATTTAAATGAAAAAAAAAAATAATAATAATAATTTGTGAGATATAAGTAGTGTAATGCGAACGGATTCGGTTGCGATGAAATGTAGGTTGGCCCGGCCAAAAATTGCTTCTAACGGACCACGCTTATTACTAGCGGTGCGATTTACTAGCCACGCGATTTGCATTGGCAAATTG
Organism: Papilio alexanor hazarajatica; assembly: GCA_018246295.1. Lineage (NCBI taxonomy): Eukaryota > Metazoa > Arthropoda > Insecta > Lepidoptera > Papilionidae > Papilio > Papilio alexanor. The sequence goes on along the minus strand of DWLR01004257.1, from coordinate 7,579 downwards.
GACGGTGGGTGTGAAGTTCGGTTAGTCGATAATCTTTTCAGAGATTGCAAGGTTGATGAACTTTAGATGATTGAAAATGATGCAGGAGACAGAACGAATAAAATCGGAAAATGTGCCACCTCATGTTCGAGGCAATACCGATAAGCCAATGTCATCTGTAAAACAGTACAAAAATGTTTTTTTTTTTTTGATAGATTGACCGAATAGGAAACAATTGCAGCTTTTAATTTAAAATAAAAGAAAACAATGTTCTAAAAACGAAAATAAATAGATATGTTTCTCACGGGGGCTCGTATGCAGATTAAATGTAGGACGTGTTCGTAGTTTAGCATAAATTAACAAGTCGTTCCACTTACGATCAAAACATTGCGAAGGGAATGCTAAGTGAATGAAATCATTCCGCCTCGATTACTTAAATCATGTAATTACAATATATACTTTGTAATTATAATAGAAACTTTGTATTTACTGTACCCGTATTTGCAGAAGACAATAGTGTTGTAACGACTAAGAATTTGAGTTAAGTCGGACACCCGTAGAGCCATTCGGGTGTTTAAGATTTTTTATTGTTAAAATAGTAGCGGTTTTTATGCCATTATATTTAATTGTGACTACGTAAAAATATGAATAATTATTCATTGTTTTTTTTTTTCTATTTCTAAGGTGACAGGTGATAAAATAATTTTCTAGTATAATAGCATTATTTCTAGTCTATTGTCTCACCTAACATTGTTTATAAACTATAGCAGTAATAAAAAATACGCGTTCTATTTTAAGGAACCTTCATTGTGTAGGTTCATTCGTAATCTAAAAGTTACGATAGTTATGGTTTTATAATAACATTTGATGGTTATGTATATTTTGCAGTTATATTTCAATAATAATTTTGCTAAGCAGTAAGCTTTTATATTTTTCATCGTACACAGGAAATCAATGTATTTGTAAATACAGGAAACCGCAGGATGGAAGGAAAAATAAACCTATGAATGTCATTGTTCTGTTCTATAAACAAACATTAGTAGACAACAACAGACAACATTTAGATAAAAGGTGCGCAGATGTTTTAAAATAAAATGAAAACTTCTCCAAATACAAATTAAAAGAACATGGATTTGTGTCATAGATCTTTACATTTTTATACACTTACACTTGTAGTAGTCAGTACCATTAAGTAAAAAAAATTAGAACAAATATTTGTTACTATTAATCCTACTAAATGTTTTGGGTTCAGGACAACAGATAAGAAAGACTTTGGAAAAAATTACTGGACTTACCTACCACTCATTTTAATTATAAGTATTTACAAAGTGGTTAAAAGTGACCACGTTGGCTAGAATTTAAGATGATTTTAACATAAACAATTTCCCAGCTGTGAAGTGGCCGGCGTCGGTTCCCACAAATTGCCCCTTTACACGCCGCTTTGATTTCGGGGGGTGGGCACATTTTTAATAATTGTAAGCAAAATAATGAACGGAAATGGAAGTTGATTTAGACTTTGCTTATGCTTGCCTGCCAATGCTTTTCGTTGGTAATTTTTTTGTCACAAGTGTATTTCGAGTCATTTTCTTATGGGGCTATTATGATTCTTTTTAGTGTGGTCAGAAATTTAACTAATATGAAATCACTAATTCCTCTCAAAGATACTAAACATAGTTAAGAAATGCGACTTTGGACTTTAACAATTTAAATTGTTAAAGTCCAAAGCCAATACATAACTGATACCATCGTTATGTTGCCACAAAGATCGGTCTTTCGTGACTTTGATTCCTGCAACTTTGACCAGCTTTGAGTTAAATCTTTATAAAGGAACTGGGCAGATTTAAACATTAAAAATGTAGAAAACTATATAAATTACGGTAAAGATTCTACTGAGTAAGTAAAAGGTGCATTGTTTACAAAATATACGCCGATAACGAGTGAGTTCGTGATAAATCTATTTATAGAGACAGCACAATTGCTGCTCAGTTGTGTCGACGCGACGCCTCGCGTTGCCAACGTAAAACTTATTAATGTTAAATTGATTGCGTGAGTCTCTTGTTGCCACTTTCACAGAACATACTTCAAATGCACTTTCACGAAAACATATAATTGTAGTTATGACGCTCTTACATATATCACGTTGTGATTTGTTGTAGCTTGTGCAAAAAGTACATAATCTAACAGCGGGTGGAATATTTCTTTTGCATTCCTCTCCCTCCATATAAGACGTGACTAATAAGGGAATAGACAGCAACGTCACTGTGTCAATAACGGTTAATTTACATTAATTATCGGAATCGGTATGGAGAGGTTGATTTCTTGCTTCTAAAGGCTAAGGTTTTTATTTGTACAAGTATATTCAGTAAATATTGTGCGGTATAAATTCAGCTCCATGTTTACGAGTTAAAGCCGTATGCAGCAAGCAGCCTTGTAGTAAATATTGAATGCAATAGACGTATGCCTTGACCTTAGTTCGCGGCCATTCGTGTGTTCGTTTACTAACAATCGTGTCAGAGATGATAAAGTGCGTAGAGACGGCCTGTCTGTCCCACATGCCGTATCTAGCGTGGCCTTATCCGTGTTTGTTGCGTGTATTTGTTGCCATAAATAGATTATGCGCGCGAGTTGGTACAGCGATTATTTGTAAGTACATACGAATGTTATAGTGTTATGTAAGTATTTACTATTGGTGTATACAACACTCCTTCATTGTTGTTCAGAACATTTTGTTATCTATAAATCAACTTTGTGCATTACTTAAAATAATTACGCGTCGTCTAAGATTCGATCTAAGGCGTTCAGAATTAGATACCGAACTCCTTTAATCTTTAAACGTATCGATCTCCATAATGAAAAACAAAATATTCTTTCTTTGTAATGTAGATTCTCGTACAATGAACTCCCAATGATTTCAAGTAGGTACAAACGTAACGTAATTTTGTAATAATATGATTAAAATAATTTTGATATAAAATTGCAACGTGAAAAAAGACCTAAACCTTAAATTTATTTCTTAACATTACTTGAAAATAAACTTTGTCTTCGTCATTGCCGTGCATTTCTTACGTCTCTAAGGTGTTCGTTATCAACTTCCAACTCTTCCATTTCGATTCACTTTCGAAATATATTTACAAGTTTAATTTTTTCTTAACTTCCTTTAAAACACACCCGTAGAGATCACGTCTTCTGTTATTAACTGTTAATAGTGTAAAACGTTGTGGAAGCGTTAGCTTTAGGACAGGCGTTCATTATTCGGTATAGGCGAGCTTTGTCGATGCCGACACGCACGTGCTATGTGTTTACAGATATCCCCTCGGATAGAGCGACCTACCGCAGGATATATCTTATACGAAGGATGCCGGTTTGTTTTGGAAACTATTAAGACAATTTGCTTTATGATAAAGACGTGCTCGGTTTCCTGTTTAATATTGTGTGATTCGTGTCACGATTTTTCTTTATACTTTGTAAATGTGTGTTATCTTTAGGCTTGCGGAAATAAACAATAGATTATGGATTTAGTGACTGTTTATCACAATCTATGTTGATACGGACGATACTTTGTATCTTTCATCGATCATTAAGTGACTTTGATATTTTTTGGTGATGTATTTTCGGCAAAATAATGACCAGCTTGAATTAAAGGCATTGACTATCTCAGATAAGAATTTTTTTTAATATGAAATCGAAATTTTATGGAAACGGAAAAACCTATTCAAATTGCATTTACTTTAAATTTTTTAACATGTGAAAGTCACTGTAAAAGAATAGATTAGCGTGTAAGTTATATAAAAAGGCGAAAAAATATCCAAGTCATTGTAATTATCGCGCCTAGCGTCAGGCCATAACTTTGGGTCACTGCGAATCCATCATTCTATCCATTATGAACTCAATTAAATCTCATTAACATAACCTAAGAGCGAAATAGGGTTGCCCATTCTCTATCTTTAGACATGTCACCACCTTTGTCCCCTGTAACCTATTCCCATTGAGAAGGGACAACTTAGGGCGACAATAGCTACAGTTTGACCCACAAAGACGAGGACCGGCCCTATTTGTGTATTTTGAGCAATAAACAGTGCGTTTTATGCGATTGTGGAGATTTGAATATGAATGGCTGAAAGCGCATTGTCCGTTGCGTGAGCTCGTGGAGTGCAGGCCGCAGGTACCGTTGATGCATAATCATTAGAAATTATCGTAGCGAGAGTAACGCGCTCGCCATATCGCATGGGAATCGCTCGCGGAATGCATTTGGCGGGAAAAGTGACGTTCCATTGACAGATGGCGAATGACGCTTAGTTTTTTTTTTTTTTCATAACATTCGGCCAGACATATGATTTGATAAATTTACATTTTCAGTTAATCGAAATAGTAAAACGATTTTTTTTTCGAAGTAACTCTCATGTATAGTTTTATTATGCGTGAAGGCAATGGGTTTTTATTATTTCAAACATAGCACCGAGCAATACGTGTCGGCACGCCGGGAACACGAATAAACGTTAAGAATAATCCTGATATAATAGTTGATCTCATATAGTTCTGTAGGCGAGGTATTAAAACTTTACAAAGTAAACGTATATAGTCGGCTATAAAGGAGCTTTGAGTAATTTGACAAAGACTATAGATTTGACTTCTTTGCATCTTAAAGGCCTCGTTCTTATAAGACGGATTATCCTTTATTAGAATAGTAAATGCTTTAAGGTTACAGGCGAACATATGACCTCGACTTGCACACAACAATATTAAACAATAATACAATAATTTTCATTCCATTTCGGTGCGTACGCGCTTCTTTTTTGTTTCGCTCTGTCGTATAGCGTGCTCTCGCTCGCACGGTCAATGGCCGCGCATCTCCGAGATTGCATCCAGTGGTCGAGCAGCTTCCCTCAGATAGCTGCAGTTCAATTAAAATATACTTAATAGCTCAATTAAAATATAATTACAAAATAAAACATTCGACGTCATTTGTCTATGCATTAGTGACATTGGTCTTCAGCAGGTCTCACACATAGGTGAAGTAAAAATTGCTTTTATATTATTAAAGTCAATTTATAATATTAAGTTTTTTTTTGTTAAATTACATTGAATGTTGTATTAGATAAAATGTATTTGGCTGAATATAAAATACTACAACGTTCGTAACGTTAAAAAATATTAGATTAGCTGTGACCTACTTCACGTTGATAAGGAAAAAAAATAAAAAGCATTTCTACCATAAGCTACGCACCAAAACATGTTCTAGTGACCGTTGCCTAAACACATTCAAAGTCACGCTTTAAAAAAAAAATAAAGCGTCGCGTAGCAGTTTATTTACGGCGTAGTACAAAATCTCCAATAAGCCTGATTTTTTTCCAAGTCGATGGCCCGTTGTGAAAAAACCAAAACATTTTTTTTTCGTTTGCTCAGAAATCGGTTTACGAGCTCTCTCGAATAGTAGAGGAGAGAAAAAGATGACTGTATAACAATATCGCTCCTTTCAGTCGCACATGTAACTCGAAACCTTCATTGGATGATTACACCATAGGGTTGTTATAATTTTTGTATACTAAATGTATACAAAGAAAAATAATGCAATTTAAGCTACTGTTTCAATATAAGCTGCCAATAAAAATTATATTCAATCATTGAATATTAAAAAAAAATATTTGACAACCCTAGATGAGTGTGTTCTAAGAAAATGTCTAAGTGTATCCCCCCTGTCTTATAACGCACCAACTCTGTTTCGTATTCAGAGAAGTATAACATTGTGAGGGCATTATGTGGTCGACGAGATAATTTGGAGCACAATAAAACCGTAATTCTAATCGTAATATAAGTTGAGCACGTGAATTATTATTAGGCATAATAAGTGAATTATTGTTAGTCGTTGTCTGTCTGTTTTTTTTTTCTTCATAACAGCAACACTTGGATAATCTTTGCATTTTATTCGTAATGAAGCGTAAAATATGTTTTTTATAATGACATAAAGACAAGCTTTATTCAATATGAGTCTAAGCAGAAAAGGCCTTGTGTAAATTGTAGAATTTAAATTATTTTTAAATAGTTTTTCAGGCAGTAGTCACACCGAATTATATGTGCATATAAAAATAACTTAAAAAGTGCATGATACAAAATGGTGTCTCTAATCTCTAAGAAATCTCAGGAATAAATAAGGCCATACCATAAAATTATTTTTTTACGTCCTATACTTAATAGGATACTTTTTAAATAATGACACTAAGTCGTGTCATTATCAGAGGTCAGTTCCAAACCCTTGGGGTTCAGAAAAGTAGAAGACAAACGTCATCAAATAAAGATTAAGCTTAATCTTGGCAACAAAAAACATTATCAAGTTTTTAGAAAGAAAGGAGGTTAGTAGGCCACAAAAACTACGAAGGTCTCATTTAGTAATTGTAACTCATTGACTGAGATGAGATAGCCCTTGAACTCTATATCGTGAGGCCGTTCATTTATTTTGTCCCACTGTATGTATGTCATTAGTATATTTTGTGTGGTCCAACTAGTAAGTATTCTTTATTTTAATTAAACTTAATAAAATTATTTATGGTTAGACTAATTTATTACATTGTAAGGACAATTTATAGAGGTTGGCTTTTTCTGCCACAAAATATGTACCATTTGTAACTCTTTGGCAGAAAGTTCCTATTTGTTTTTTTTTTGTTATATTTGTAATAGATATGTATAGAATTATCGTAAATGATTTTGTACGGCTTGTATAAAGAAGTTTTCGCTTTGCCAATCCAAGACGGTGACAGCAAGAGTTGTCTCCAGTAATCCGACATCAGGGATTTGCAGTAAAACCGCACACGGATCCGTTTCACGTTACGCGGTGAATACGAGATGTAATTTGATCTTTATACAAATCAGATTGCGGTCGCCGCGTACGCCTCATGTGTAAGTAACGCTCGTTATTTAATTTGGATACGAAGGATCTAATTAAATACGACTTTTAAAATAACTAATCTTTTATAAGATTATTAGAAATCAGATGTCAAATATATAGTATGTGTGGATATTCGTTCTTGAAACCATTCCTTAACACAGTCAATTTGTAAGAAACGAGAACTTTACTTATTTGCGTAGAGTTCAAAAATTTACATTTTTAAAATGGCATTAATTACGGTCTGCTTATCTAAGTGGGACCCGTAATTGACCCAAAAAGCAAAACGGTGCTATCACGGCCGGCGCTTTTACAGTATATTACAGTTTCAGCGTAGAAAACGGCGGCAAAGGGAGTTGTTAACTAACTATTTAAATTAGTCTCCATAGATTCATTAACGTATCTTAGCCTTATGTAAAATTTGAAATCGTTTTTATGTCAACTAGAATAAACAGCTTTTCTACATCGTATTGCTAGTGTCAAGTGACAATATAGCGGCATAGCACATATTGCTTTTAGAACTGCTGATGAGGGCAACAGGTTCTAGAATTATTTAGATGTACTAACGATCTTTGTGGGGATCTTTATGGGAGATCCACGTAGAGCAGTAGGTAATTTATGGTAATGGTGTGTAAGCTATAATAGTAATAATAATATAATAATATTCTGGGACATTATTCACACACGGCTATCTGATCCCAAACTAAGCAGAGCTTGTGCTAT